>JAOUQU010217702.1:0-13917 GCA_028566735.1 Ammoglanis amapaensis | reverse complement strand
CACACACACACACACACACACACACACACACACACTCTCTCTCTCTCTCTCTCTCTCTCTCTCTCTCTCTCTCTCTCGGTACTTGTAAAACTGCCAAATAAGTATGGAGAGAACAGGACATTGATAGTATTATTACACATTAGAAAAAAATAACTAATAAAAACATTTTATGGATTTAAAATGTCTTCTTATTGAAAATGAATTTGTTTGTTAGACATCGAATAAACTGCTATCAGAGCTTTCAGTTGTGATAGTCAAGTTAATTGATCTGCTCATTTCTTCACAATTCGTGGCATTAAGCAAAATTAATCAGCACTTTGTCACCACCTACTGGTTAATAACGGTATTGCTAGATGTGAATACTATTACTAAACTTTGAATATTGGTACTTTGAAACTCATTAGGTTCTGAGAGTTGAAATAAGTTTTAAAGGTGTTGAGTTTGAAGGTATACATTTTACATAAAGATGCACGAGGAAACCTGTTAATGTGTTAACAAAGAAATGTTTAATGTTCTTTTTACCGTTCTTTCTACAGCCAGCAGCTAGTTCTTTTAGATAACAAGTGCAAGTCACAGTGATCAAATCACTTTGATATATCAATAAATCTCAATTCCAGTTTGCTATTTCAAACAAAGAAAAACTTTTGTACTAAAAAAACTAACGCTAACAAATTAGCGTTCACCCCACCATCACAGGACATGTCAATGCTAAAAATTTAGCAATTGATGAAAGACTGATAATCTGTATGAACTTTTGGTACAATCATTGAATCTAACAAACGTTCGATAACCCTAGAAAAAGAATTAAGACTATCATTAACATTTCTGTGTTTGGCAAGAACAGAATCAAAACACTAGCTGATGAATGCCACACGACTCCAGGCGGCTAGAGGCACCCATGTGTCAAGGCAGACTTTTTAACCCTGTTTACATTATTTTGGTCAACAGGACTATTGGTAACTGTGAGAGTATTTATGCTGGATGAGAGACCAGTGGGCTTCAACGCTGTTCACTGACAAAAACTGCATAACGCAGATCAGAAATGATGGTCACCAACAATGGTGGTGCAAACTACACGAAAATCATCACTGTACTTGTACATCGGCATGAACACTGAACTAATTTCATCTTCATGTACGACAAATGTACCAGCTCGTCAAGGTTGCATCATTAGGGAACGGATTATAGAGACTGGGGTTTCCATTGAGAACATACAGAATCAGCAAATACACTGTACAGCCGTTTGTAACTCCTGCCTTTTGGAAAGAGTTGGAAGCCTCAGCAGATAATTCGACTTGGGAACAGATGTTGTGAAGCTGAAATAGATGCACAAGGGCACATGACAAGTTGTTGAGACATTGAGATTTTTGTCGGGGTATAATCATCTTTGTTGTTGTTGACTTTCGTTTCAATTACAAATTGTACAAACTATATATTACAAACTGTATTTATTCCACTGTTTTATTTATTTTTTTAAGTTTTACATATATTTTCACTGTATCGCTATCGGTTTTGCTGCTCAATATATAACTTGATACATATAAACACCATCGTATAAAACAAGAGACAATGATTCTTTTATAAAAGCAAAGTTTAATTTACAGTTTACTAAATGTACAGTTAACTTTTTTAAAAGTGTCATTATACACAATAAATACAATACAAAATAAATTTGTTGTACTATACTTCAAATTCTTAGATCTATTTTTCTTTACATTATTGTTTTCCTTATCACCACTTAAGCTGTGTTTGCATTGGAATTGTCCGAATGGCCTTAACAAAACGAAATTGTGTGTACAAAACATACATAAATAAACGAGAGGAAAGTATAACTTCAGGACTCTTAAATGCTTGTTATACCACAAACACAGAAAATACTGTCTGGCAGGTAAAGTTAATCACAATGTTGTGACTTCCATTGCACACTTATTGTACTTCCATTGTTTAACCCCCTTTTTGTAGAAATCCATCTCTTATGATGTAAAAAAACCTTAAGAATAATGAAAATTGGAGCTTTTTTTAGACTATAATTATAAACTATTAAAACGAACAGAAACAGGTTTGCTCCATGCCTTCTTTGCCACTGTTAAAAGTCACTACGTAACAATGTTATACAACTAAACTGCTTAATTAAGCTCCACAGGCTCACTGAGCAAAGTAAAGCAAAACATAATAAACTGGTAAAGAACTTCTCCGTTGCAATGTCTAATGAACTAAAAAAAAAGTTTGAATTGCAAAAATATCGGTGACTGTTTTTGATTTTTAAAACATGCTGTAAGTAGCTAGTTTTCACATTTACAGTTAAATGAAATTTGCTAAAAGCCAAAATGTCAATTCCTGAGAAATCGCTCACAAACCAGTCTATGAAATGTCATTTTAACAACAAACCTGAATATGTACAGGACAGTGTATACATAATTGTATGAGGATGTGCAATAGGGATAACTAAATTGCTAACAAATAATGGCCGTAATCAAAAATTAAACATTTTGCCAAGTTTCAATAATGTGATCACATCGAACCAAAAATAAACTGTAGAGAGATGATTTTAGTGAGATCGCATGAATCTGATTAAGCAATTGTAAAGATCATCGGAAGTTAAACCTGCCAACAAAAAACACATGAACTACCCTGAAGCAACTCAATAAAGACACTTCAAAAACAGAATGCACTTCTTTGCTTTTAAAGTATATATTAAACTCTGTTTGTAAACCAGAAGAATATTTGGATTTGGTCCCCATTCCTTTTTTTGCAACATATTCTTTAACCACTTTGTACTTGTCAAAGTTTCGGCAGATCTGGTTTCACCAGGAAACACTGGGCACAAGGTAAGAATTACCCTGGACAAGGCCCAGACTGCTACTGTGGTGGGCTAGCGCAACAGGCAGCTGCGGCACCAGCTTCACAGCCCTCATCCATGAACAAGCCAAGCAAACACAGCTAAAGAAAGTGATTCACCATTTTACAACTCCCTTCTTTCAGTCTTTTTTCTGATACATTTCAAAATCCTTTGACTAAAGGGCCTGTTATCTGCTGTGTGACTGAGATACCAGGCTTCCATTTTGCCCTCGCCCTCCTAATTGTGGTTGCTGTGATATGGAGGATGAAGATGAGGACAAAGATGGAGTGATAGTGTGTCTGTATGTTGATGAAGATTGTGTGCTCTGCCGATGGTGGCTTTGGTGCCGGTTGGGTGGGTTTCCAGTATTGGCTTTGCCCACAGCTCCACGGCTCGGCAGAGCCTGCTGCAAGTTCAGTATGCTGTCTATAGCAGATTGCAGATGTTCATTAAGAGAGTTATCCAAAGGAGGGCTACCGCTTGAAAAGCTAGCATTGTCCATGTCTGGAGAATCTGATTTACATCGTTTTGCAGGGAGTGAGGAGTCTCTCGTCCAGGAGCTTTCCCCTGGAGAGGGGGGCCCCGGTGCATGCTGGTCCATACAAAACATTCCCACTGTCCGTTCTTGGTTTTTACTCGTTTGCCACATGACCCTATGCATGTGGTCGCCACTGTTTCCATCCTCCCCATCCTCTTTAACAGAGGACTGATGCTGCTGTTGGTGGTGATGAAGGTTTTTAATTCCATAGCGAAATCGGTCTTCTGTGGTTGATTCACCCCGCAGATCAGGGTAGGTGTGAGTTTGCTTGGAGCAATCCTGCTGCTCCAGTTTTACACTGGCGATTACTGTTTTTTCATGTTTGGGAGAGGATGCCGGCAGAGGTTCAGGGGATGACATTGGTGGTATGGACACTATGTCCCCACCACCTGGAACACCTGGTCTGTGACACGGGCTGATGTTTTCACGGTAAGTCTTCCGAAGTGGAAGACGACAGGTGGTTGTCTGAGGTGTCACGGTGGAGGTAGTATTCAGTTTAGCCCCTGAGACTTCATAGTGTTCAACGGAGCCATTCATCTGGGCAGAAGAGGTCGATGAAGAAGGAAATGAGGACCAGCTTAAAGAGGATGAGGAAGTAGGCACAGTGGAGGAGGAGCCTGATTGTGTGGTTACTGCACTGTAAGTGTTAGACGTTGTGGAGTTACAAAGTGGGGATGAAGTTCTAATAACCGTAGTGGGCTGAGATTCACTTGTTCTGCTTTTAGGGGAAGCCTGCAATGATGGAGTGTTTTGAGCCTGCAGATGTACCGGGTCTAAAGCTGTGTTGTGAACCACTTTGCTAAAACCTGCTTCCTGTTTGATTTTCAGCTTTAAACCTATTCGCTGACGTGCCTCATAGGTCTTGATGGGAGGTTTGCTGGTCCGTTGAGGAAGCGCGTCGTCATCTTCTGCCAAATGAGTGGAGGACGGTGTGAGGCCAGAACTTCGCTCAAAGTTCTGCCCAATAGGCTCTGCGCAGGGCCTTGTTACAGCAGGTGTGGGTGTGCAGCTGGTAGACCAGGATACCAGTGCTCCCCCACCTCCTTGTTTGATCACTAGTTTGGTGGGAGGAAAGGGAGCTGGGGTAGAGGTGGAAGCAGCTGTTACTGTGGCTGGAGTTGAGGTGCTATGTGTATGGGCCATCGCCATTGTAGTTCTCACTGAGCTTAATTCAGCTACTGCAGGCCGAACTCCAATGTCTGCAGGTCTGTTGAGAATGCACGAGTTGGCAACAAACTCTTCTGCAAAGAAACCGAGAGAGCATGTCAACTATTATTATTATAAAATTTATTTACAAGCTTTCTATTCTATGCTTTGGTAAACAATTTAAATATTGACTTTTCAATAAATATATGAAAAGAAAAAAAAATTCACCATCATTCAAAGCTGTGCACTGCTTTCTTAAGATCGTTAAAAGATTAAGTTGATAAAGTACCTGGCTTCTCTTTTGCTAGTATCCTATCTTGGGTTAGAACAACCTTTTCTTCCTGGATAAACATTCTGTCTATCATGACCATCTCTGCAGAAGGTCCCAGTCTCTGTAAAAACAATAAACACAAAAGGCTTTAGTATAGAGTAAAGCAAAATCATAGGTGAAATAGTAATATAATAGAAAAGTAATCAGACCTATCTGTGCACTTACCCTGGATTCTTCAAAAAGCAGGTGACGGTACTTGTCAAGCATGGCTTGAGTGCGTTTTAGAAGTTGACTGGATATGTTTTGAAACTCATCATCAACTGGGTAGAAAGAATAAAATGAAATGTAAATTGAAAGCAAACACAGACAAAATACAAAAGCAGGAGACATAATTAATCAAGTTATGAGTACAAATACTTCACTGGAGGCAGTGATTGAGCTACTCACACTTTTATAGAAATGTAGGACTAAATCGAAATGTTAGCTGAATGATGGCAGTACAATGTGCTATAAACTAAATCCACTTCTATGAAATTCCAAAGAAATGACCAATAACTGAAAGGTATCCCTTATCTAAGATTATCAAACAGGTAAGTCGTGTCCTTAAGTCTGACTGGCTGTGACATTATCGACTGCAATGCAAATCTCTGATATCACAATATGATAAATGTACCAGATAAAAGTTAGTTTTTATAAAGAAATCTTTCAGTTTATAGAGCAAATATAAATTTAAAGGTGCACGATGACATGACTTTGACATAGCAGTAAGTCTCAAAACAGAATGGACACCGTTTTCAAATGGTAGTTTTGGTTCTTTGTTGTTTGACCATCCAAACCAATGTTACGCTACATAACAGAAAATAACTATTCCTCTCAATCATACCAGCACCTTTGTACAAGTAAATTTCAGGTTACAAACGATGCAAATAACATGTGACAGTACAAAGTGACACAATCCAATCAACATTTTACACATACATTGAACCAAACATAAATACATGAATATCGATGTTTAGTGTAAAATGTAAAGTGTAAAGAGGTATTCATGAATGACATTCATTCTGAATGTTAATATAACCGACTACATAACAAGGAAAAACATTATCGGTCATGCTAGAGCATAGTGTCTCGTCTCATCTCATCTTTTTAAATGGCACATATATTTTGTCATACAAACACAGAAACCTTTTACCTTTGTGGTAGTCTTGAGGAGAAGGAGCCACTCCTTGATACAGATGGTAAGGTAATAGCCGACAGAGCGTGTCCTCAAATGAGCAAAAAGGTGAGCTGTAGTCTGGATGTAGTACAGAGCCTTGAAGCTTCCTCAGCTGTTCTAACATTCTAAAGAATTGTTGCATATTAGTACTTAGTCCAAACCACCTTCTACACATTTTTACTTTTGTCATTTTGGTACAAATTATAAAAAAAACACAACTTACCGTGCTTCTTTGCTTGGCTCCATAATAAAAGGCCTTTTTAAAGTTGTGCCCTGTGTATATAAAACACAAACACTAGCCCAGTTAGAAAATGGTTGTAAAAAAATAACACTGATATAAAGATTCAATACATAAAGTGTGTCCCAAACCGAGCACTTGCACGATGTTTTAGTGCATCTGAGAAACATAATAAAACTCAGTGAATTGAATTGTGCACTTAAGCACAATAAGCATTTGTGCACTAAATGCTAAAACAAATACAGTGTTAAACAATGAACACTATTATACCTACGTCACGGAAGGGGCGGTGACTTTCAACCAGGTAATAGCGGCCATTAACGAATCAGGAAGCAGAGGCAACTGCTTTGTATAAATGTAAGTAACGTTAAAACAATTATTCCTTAGTAGGAAAAAAGCATTTGAAAAATTTGAGAACAAAAAATGGTGAACATTTTGGCGCGCAAGAGAGCCGCGATCAAATGTTAGTTCATCACTTCCCCGAAGTGCAGTGTTCCCGTTTGAAAAGTATGCACTAAGACGTAAGTGCTCAGTGCACACTACACACTAAATAACACTTACGCAAGTGCGTGGTTTGGGACGCACCTTCAATCACGTAAGTACAGTGCAGGGAATGAAATGTATAACACTTGCCTGGTTTTTTAGAGAAGTCGTAGGCTGTAAGGCTGGCATCTGTGAAAGTCTACTGCCTAAACCTGGAATTTGTAATCCTTGTTTAATCATCGTCAGCCCTCCAATTGAGTTTACAACTCCAGGCTTTGTCTGCAGGCCAAAGAATATATATACAAATTAAGAATATATACAAATGAAGGTGTAGATTAAGTCAACACAGATACAGCCAAGACTAAAATATTCATCTCAGATTTACTGTGCTCACTGTGGTATGGAAAAGACTAAGATTATTAGAAATGCAAAAGCAATTTCTTGATTAATTGCTAATGATCTTACAGTCGGGCTTTTCTACAAATGCCCTGGGTGGAGGGGTGAACATTTATTGTGCATATAAATCCTTGCATCTTGAGTCTTAATAGCTCACTAAAAAACAAGTAGTCTGACCATTAACGAAACTTTCAAAGACTGGCAACTGTCTTAAAGGTTTTTTAACTCTAACTATGGACATTAGAAATTATTTAGTCATGGCTTTTCTCAAGTAATGCCTCTGTTTTTTCTGTTAGGGATAATGCAGACACACAACTTATTACTCCAGAATACCAAGATGCTCAAACAATTATTAACACTGCGTATTTAATCTGTCTTTTTTGTTTAAATGAACATCTAACATTCTTTGCTTCAGCAAATAAATTTGAGAAGCTCTGATAAAGTTCTAAAACTAATGTGGATTAATATCATAATATAATAGAAATCATTGCCTTCATGTGCACTTAATTGTGTTGTGGATTTGATTTTTTAAATATGAAGGTCATTAATTTTTGTAGATGACAATAGATAAAACAAAGCTGGCGTGAAGGGTAGCGTGGAAAGAAAGTGGTCACTGTAGAAAAAGTGCCATGTTGAAAGACATGAAGAATTCAAATACATTGTGGCAACATGCCAAGTCTGAAACCCCAGCAGAAAACTAGCACTATTTGTGAGTTTAAGTACAAGCCATGGGACCAAAGAAGTTGCAGGACTTTCTTTGTATATAGTACGGTGAGCTATGTATTTGTAAACATTCGGGATTATAAATGACATACCTGCACCGCATGAGCAAGGTTTGCAAGAGTTTTCCCCTGGTTAACTGTTACTTCACTTGGTCCTAAAGTAGCTGAAAATACATGCGTCTCATTTGAACCTAAAGAATGGCCAAAAAAGGTCATCAGAAACAATAAAGTGCACATGATTTAAAAAACTTCTGAACAGAAATAAAAGCAAAAACCCACTTGCGGCTAATGACTTGACCAACACAGACTTCTGCTGCAGCAGTGATGGGACTGTACTGGCAGACGTCACCACTTGTGCAATAGGCTGCTCAGGCAGTTTGCTATAATGGCCTATGGTAGAAGGTTGAGCCTGAACTTCTTTGGACTGGAGCAAAATGTTTTGCTGAACCTGAAACAAAAAAAAACATTTTCCAAAACTATTAAAAGCAAAATAACACTTGAATAGATAAATATTTAATCAAAATACAAGCTTCATAAAGCCTAGAAAAAGTAGAGTGTAGCAAAAATAAATGTTTATTGCTGAAGAAAGTGCAAATAATTGTAACAAATAAATGTCCTTTTATATCTGAGAACATTACAAAATATAGCACTTAAATATAGCAAAATATACAGCTGCAGTTTAAAGTGAATATCAATTCATCTTTAAAACAAGATATTAAAAAATAGAAAGCTAAGTAAATAGATCTGTATCGATTCTTGCTTAATCTTTACATCACTAGTAAAAATATGAACAGCTTGCCTGGTTCAGCTTTTCCAGTAGATGCTTCTGCTGTTGTGATGGTTGAGTAATGGCCGACATGGTCTGTAGTTGTGCACTGATCAGCTGTAAATGGTGCTGCTGTTCACTTGTCAAGCCTGGTCCCGGATGTTTTGCAACTGTAGGTGTTGCAAACTGGAATTGTGTAGGAGGAGGCTGTGGGGGTTTTGGAGAGGAGGAAGAGTGTGGCTGCTCTTGTTGAAGGGTCACAGGCTGAGGAAGAACTTGGGTGATCTGTGTCTGTGTTTGGAGAGTTTGGGTTGTTGACTGAGGTGGCTGTGGGGATCCTCCTATTTGATTGTGGATGATAAAGAGCGGCGGTATAGAGGATGGTGTGCATGCGCGAGAAGATGCCTGAGGTTGGGATGATGCTTGAACTTGGGGCTGAGAAGGTGGTCGGGACGGAGGATGATGTGGTGAATGAATCTGGTGACCCAACATGAGAGGAGAAGCCTGTGAGGGCTGTGGGCTGTCTGACAGAGTTGGTGTTGCACTTCGAGTTGCCATAGACTGAGAAGGCGAGGGGCTTTGGATCTTTTGAGCTTGTTGATGTCCTGAGGATGAAACCTAAAAATGAAGCAGAACACCGACATCTATTACAAAGATGATGCTTCACTTCACTTTAAAATACTTCAACAAAATTATCATCACAGTCAAACATGGATTCACTATCTATCACCACTGCCTCATCTTATTTAAAGTCACAGTGAGAAAATTCCGTGGGCAAATAGTAGAACACACCTAGACAGGTTACCCAGTTTATTGCCGGGCAAGCGAGCCAAAACACAAACTGCAATTTTTACTAGCTTCAATTATTCAGATGGTTTGTCTTTTATGTGAAAGAACACTAGCGCAACCGAAAAACCCAAACACAGACAGTAATTTCAACTTTGCAATCAAACCCAGAACTATCCTGCTGTGAAGCAAAAGTGCTACCCACCATGCAACACAATTAAAATCATGACACTCAAATCCAGTTTTAAAGCTTTGGCAATTCGGTATGTACCAAGAATATGTTCTAGAGATAAGAGAATATGCATTAGACTCGCATATGAAGTTTGAGAATTAACAGTAGATTTGTCAGCTACAACTAAATTAGTGAGTTGATTATTTGTTGTTAGCGCACTATAGTGCAAAGCACAAAGCAATAATTCTGACCAACTGCCTTTACGGAGTGTTTTGTGTATGAACTGTAACAAATTGAAAGTAGCAAAGCTTCTGCACTCTTTTTCTAAGAAGTGGCTGTGGAATGTGAAAGTGTGTGTGTGTGTGTGTGAGAGTGCATGTATGAGTGAGTGTCGTAAGATAAGTAGCACTGTTGCATATTTAAACCAAGCTATGGATAAAGAGAAAAATAATTCTTTTTGTTTTTATCAAGCTCAATAATCCAACATTACAAGTTGTTCGGTTAGACACAATTCTTTAAACATAGGAATACTGAACACACAAACACATGCATGCGCACATGCACACACACGCGCGCACACACGCACACACACGCGCACACACACACACACACACACACACACACACACACACCAGATTACATCATTACAACCGCTCCACCCTCCTCAAACAGACACAAAAGTGTTGTGTTATTAATGATCGCATTCTGTGGATGGATGCATTTTAAGATGGTTTTTAGATGTTAAAAACTAACAAAAATGTATGCATAAAAAGCATAATAAAAGAAAAAAGTTGAAAGTCAAGAATCCCATTTTACGCACCATATAGTATGACAACAATGTTTGATTTTATTTTGAAAATAATAAAAGCCATAATACAAAAAAGAAAAATCTCAGAGGCAATTCTTTGTTGTTTCCATATTACTATTGTTTTACTGGCATTATAATTACATTTTATTTATACAATTCAAGAATTTTATAAAAGTCCTTGCATGTATATGTCACTCTGGCAGGAAAATGAACCAAGCATAATCTATTGGTGAACTAGTGTCATTCTGTTGTGCGACTTAAAGCCATTTCTAAAGGCAGTCAAGCATGAAACAAAACGAGCAAATATACTTCCTGACAAATTTTACACAAGTGGCCCTAGAGCTCACACTACCAACACTTCCAAGCTAATGCTAACCACTAACTACTGAATTTGGCATGTGTGCACTGCTAGCTGAAACAGAAAAACCAGAATCTGTTGCAAAAGGTTTTGTTAGTGACAATGGCATGGCCTAGTTCAACATCAATTTGGTTATTGCACATAACAAACCTTAAGACAAAATTAAAGGTAAATCAGTGGCTCATTTGAGCTATTTTTGAGTTAAACACAAACAAATAAGTTTAGTCTATTACTACTTTCCACCCCTGGTCTAAATTTCAATCCACATTTGCTGACCACATTTTCAATTTAGCACAATTGATAAAGATTGTAATTTTCATTATGGAATCCAGAGCGCCCATAAAAAATCCACAATGACAGAGGGAGAATATGCACAAACTCCACATAGATAGGATTCATATTGCCCCATCAGGGAACCAAATTTAGGATATTCTAGTTGTGAGCTCATATTGCTTAGTGCCCACTTAGTTTTGACTCACTGTAGAAATCAATGAAAAATAAACATTCTTAAAAAGAATGTGTTGACACACTTGAACGCCTTATCTTAAACAGTGGTATTAAAATATACAAGCTTGCAGTTCTCAATTGACTAAAATAAATAAGTTAATGAACAGATGCATTGCGAAACATTCATATAGTTTCAGTTAAGCTATAAAGTATGTACTTTGGTGTTATGTTCTAATAGGTAATTCACTGTGGTTAGTCTGTCAGAGTATGATTCCAACAATTGGCGAAAATACTGCCTTCTTAGATTCTCCTAAAAAGAGCCTGGTAAAGACACAGCGCTATCATCAATTTCGGCTTTTCTGCATTTGTTTCATGTTTGGGAGACTCCAACCCTTAGTTCTCTTAGAATGCTCCCCGTTTAGCCCATAAGAAAATGTTGAGTAAATGTCGTAAAGATGAGCAGCTGTCAAAAATTTGCCTAGTGGGCATTTAAAACCGTGGAACTTATAATGATGGAACAACCTGAATTGTTAGGTAATAATCAACAGACTTCATTCTAACAGACTGGACAAACATTGCTCTTCATAAGAGTGACAACTGAAAATGTTATGCTTATAACTAATGTACTACAGTCAACGATAAAGGTGAAGTGAAAAGTGCTAATCATCACACTTAAAAACAGAGTATACTGACCTGCTGCAGAAACATCTGTACTGGTTCCTGGCTGAAAATAATGCCGGAGCCGTGATGAGTGAACAACACCTTTCCTTGGGTTTGCTGGACCTGAGGGGCCAAGCCCACTGTGCTCACTGATGATGTGGATGTAGTGATTGTGGAGAGTGGAGGGGTGGAGGAGGAAACCGAGATGCCAGCTGAAACAGAGGGACTTGTCTGGACGGTAAGAATAGAGGATTGGGACATGGTTTGGGACTGGGCAGCTTGTTCCGTGGAGCTACCCAGTACAGTCATGCTTTCTCCTGGTTGGCACTGTGCCATAGCTGCTACTCCAGAACTGGTGTTTCCAGGTATCCCACCAGCCTGTGGCTGAAGGGTTGGTTGCAAACTGACTGCTGGACTAAGGCTCTCTATCGACAGGGAATTTTGTAAAGGCATGCCTTGTATCACTGTTTGTACATGTCCTGTAACAGTGGAGGTTTGATTTTGTGACTGTGCAAGGGAAACAGGCATCTGGAATAGTGTTGGGTGGCCCATCTGACCATGTTGAAGCTGTATAGGACCGGAAACAATGTGAGTTGCGGCATGATGGCCTTGTGAGGCCAAAACTTGCCCTAGATTTATATTCTGATTAGTTGTCAAAATTTGATTAGCAGCAATAATCTGTCCTGGTCCAGAACTGGTAATGATGTGACCACCAGGTTGCTGGGTTAGTATTTGACCTCCAGTCTGAATTTGGGGCAGAAGGAACTGATGGTTCTGACCCTGTAAAACAGCCTGAGAAGGAATAACAATGCTGCCTTGTTGATTGAGTAAGTGAACACTAAGAGGCTTCCCTGGTGTCGAAGAAACATGTGGCTTAAACAACGTTTGAGAAAATTGCGCCCCCTGTGTGGTGGTCTGAGTACTTAATACAACATTTGAACTTGGCTTGCCAGTTAAAAAGGCTACATTTTGAGTGGCGGCAGGGACTTGCTGCACACCGAGTGCTTTATTTGCATCACTCTGCAAGGGATGTGAAGCTGGCAGTTGCTGCTGTTGTTGCTTAAATAGTTTCGGTTGGATGGTGCCACCCTGTGGAGGTTTTGGCTGGATTGGAGTTGGTGTTCGCTGTATAACAACATTTTGCATGATTTGGCTTTGAGGCTGAGGTTGAGACGCAATTCCTGTACTTAGTGGGGCACGGGTAAATCCCACGATACCGCTGGGTGCAGACATTGTAGTTACACCGCCATTGTTGGCACTGGTGCTGCTAACACAAACAGCTGGCCCGTTCAGTGTGGTCTTGCCTCCTTGAATTAACAGTCCTCCTCCAGAGCTGAGCACAGAACCTCCAGAACTTGCAGCATCAAGCCCAGGTTGGTGCAACTGATAGCCACCCATGGTTTTAGTGAGGATCTGCTGGCCAGATGGATTAATGGTCATTACAGTGGGTTGACCCATAACCTGTATCTGCCCAATGCCCAAGTGACTAGACTGACTTCCATTCTGTATAGTCTGAAGACTTGAAATAGGCTGAAGAGTAACATTTCCGAGTCCAACTGGCTGCATGAATGGCTGGACATTGATAGCTTTGTTCATGACTTGAGGTTGAAGTTGCAAGCCTGGGTGAGCCAGAACAGATCCAAGCATATCTGTGGTAGCACTGGAAGGTGTAGTAGTGGTGCCCTGTCCCGAAAAGACAGGAGCATTTCCTCCCATGCTTACGCCAGGCAAGCTCGCGTCGGTCAGAGGTTGGACCACCTGTGTTAAACTAGTAAGTCCGAACGAGCTGAGATCAAGCTCAGCATCTGCTTCTTGAAGACTTTGCTCAGTAATGTTGGCTTCTGCCAAACTCTGTTGGAGAATATCACATGGTTCGTGATTTGATCCAATGCCATTACGCTCACTGTCTCCTCCTGGTGAGCCTCCGAGGATATCATCCTCCTCTAAAAAGTCCAAATCAACACTGACTCTAGGCAACCCAGATGGCTCACTTGTAGACAGTTGAGCTGGTGGCTGGACTTCAGGAACATGTCCCTGAAAGAAAGATAAAAGCAAATATTTTGTAAATTAA
>JAOUQU010217701.1:0-24489 GCA_028566735.1 Ammoglanis amapaensis | reverse complement strand
TACGTTGGCTGACCCCCTGCGCTCTGACCCCCAACTTCCAGACAAGTTGGGATATGCAAAGAGAAACATTTCATTGTACTGAACATCTGTATATGTGTAACGACAAATAAAAATTGAATTTGATATAGTGGCATGTCAAAGGTTAGGTTAAGCTAGTTGAAGAAATTACATACAACAACCATGAAATGTGAAGATGATATTACCTTTGATCAAAATATTAACCTTTGACATTTTGGCTTTAAAAATGGCTTTTTTTTAAAAAAAAAAAAAGCAACATTTTTATACATATGTCTGATTTATTGATGTACTATTCAGCTTTATGTTTGCTTTGAGAAAATGCTGGATTTGCATTTAATTCATTATTCCCTTTACTTGTAAAATGTTCCCAGTGCCATTGACCATTACCACAACCTCAAACCATGATTTATTTATTAAGCGTTTTAGCGTCATGTTTTTTAAACTCTAAGTGAAATGCATGACAGGACAATGGACATGGACAATTTAGTCTCCTCAATTTGCCTAACCTGCATGATTTTAACCAAAAACCGGTGTACTCTGAATAAAATGTACTTTCAATGAGTTCATATTATATTTAATTAAATAATTTGCTGTCTTCTTTAGGACAAAGACTGCAAGCCACAACTGGCATACCAACAATGCTTATCAAGAACGTTCAGACTCTGAATTTAAGACTGGCCTGAATAAAGAACGCCTCCAAGGTCTTTATGTTTATAGTTTCTGCTAATGATAAATAATCTTTAGTTAATGTAAGTGTAAATATCCTATAGTCCACCCAAGAGGGACTGTGTCCCCTGACAAGACTGGTGTGGACATTTTTTCTTGTAATTTATGGAGTTTTTCACCTCGGCTCACCTCGCTGGTTGTCATTAAGCTGCTTCATGAAAATGTGTATTGTATAAATTGTTATACAAATAAAACTGACTTGTTCCATTGCTCCAGAGTCAAATATTTATGCTCCCGAGCAAATTGGATCCATTTATGCTCGTTAGCCTCACTGAGAAGTGGTTTTCTTAATACTGCATAGCTGTTTAGACCAAATCCCTTAAATTCCCTTCTGATTGAGTATGGAAATACATTCAACTATTAAACGTATAAGTTCTACTGTTGTATTTCTACAATTTCCTTTTACCATTGACTGAAACTAATGATCGTTCAATATTTTTTCCAACCACATCACTTCCTTGAAGATGTTTCTACACTGTCCTTCCAAACACATTAACATATTTGCTTTGACCACAGAATGTGTTTTTCAACATGGTTATGAGAAATCATTCACAAAATCAGTTAGGGTTAAAAATGTGTTGCCAGCTAAAACTATAGCCCATGTTTGAATTTTGCAATAAGAATCTGACCTATTTGTGTAGATAAATCCAGGTGTATGTCCATGTTAAGACAATTTCCTAAGCATTCACAGTCATTCCTATCAGAGGTGACAAAACGTTTGCATGCCATTGTATCTGCCTTCAAATACTCCGACATGTGTAATGTAATTTCCCGTTTCTTGTCAAATCCATGCCAACCATTTGGGAGTACAGGACTGCAAACAACTGTTAAAATTCCAAACAATTGAGAATTCCTACTAAATGTATTTTAAAGATGTCAGAAGAGACACAGATTCCATGAGAAGCATTTTCAGAAGTATGAAGCATGTTCTAGCAAACAAACAAGGTTGAGTGTCTACCTACTTTTTGGAGATATTGGGACCAATTCATTAAATGCAAACCGCCATAATTAGCATGTAAATCAGTCATGAGATGCTTTTTTATACATTTATTTTTCATTTCGAAGCGACAATTTGGAAGATTGCTATATTTTCTCAGGCTGCAGGTTCCCATGTGTGGTGGTCACTGATCATTCATAGGCATGGAGTATTATATTATATATGCATGTGTTATTATATGCGACTAATTTAGGAACCATTAGTAACCATTTGGTATTCATGAAGTGTTTATGAATCTGGTGAATTGTTTTCAGGAAGGTAATTTTTACTCTGAATTATGTGAAGATGTCATGGATGAGGTCCATTGCATATGTATCTTTTAGCTGTAAAATTCAACACTATAATCCTGTACTATAATCATGTATACTGAACACGTGTATACTGAACACATCTTTACCTTCATTTTACGTGCATTCAGTTTCTCTTGACGTAGGTGCTGACGTAAAATGTGCCGGTGGCTGCTTTCCTGCTCTACAGCAAACTCCCCTAGGGTGTACTGGCGTATGGCACAATGATGCCGTGCCATACCAAGTGAACTTCCACCTTGACTTGGTACACTGGTGAAGCCTTGCCTTCTGGAGAAGTAATAAACTGTCACAGCATCAAAACGCACCTGCTTTTGACCAAGTGATGTTTTATGACGCCTTAGAATGGAAGTTGCTGAAAGAAAAAATTAAATGGAGATAAGAGGTCAACAATGTCCAGGCAAACCCTAACCACTGACCACAGAGACATTATAGAGTTAGATGTGTTATTATGCCTATGTGTTATTATTACCATGATACATTTACTCATAATGTCCTCAAATGTAAAACAGACGCTAGTACACCAGAGCCGGAATCTTGAACACATCATATTTAGTCTTGACTTTGCTTGCCAGCTTGGCTGCTTGGTCACAAAAAGAATTATCAACATCATATTAAAGTTGGGAAATTAAGCATGAGGGGGGGGGTGCATTGATCAGGATGTCTCTTTGTACACTGGGCTGATCTGCATTGCACTCACATAATGTAGATGAATTAAAAAATTATGTGCTCAAGTGAGTGTATTTTTGGTTTGGGTCGGGTCTATACATTGTGGTCTCTCATCTAACAATAGAATAACAATGGATTCTTATATAAAATTTACATAGATAAAAGTTTTACCTACAATTCAAGTCATGAAAAATCATGTTTTAGAAGTAATTTTATGTATTTAAACCTAGTAGAGCTTTGCAGTAATCATTTTTGCTACTAAATCATTGTCAATGTTCCCCACATTTGCACGTACGTATAAGTGAGCTGGTGGGAGAGTTGAGACTGTCGCAGCTGTCTCTGCTGTCATTGCTTGAAATATCATCGTCGGAATCTTTGGGTGTAGAGCATGGTGAGTCCACCTCCTCAAATCTGCGCTTTAAGCCAAGGACTGACACCGCCTCCATGGAAACACAGCGTTCTGAAAACGAGGTAAATGCTTTGATTGGCTGGTTGGATAAGGTATAAATAGTATAGTAGTAGTAACATTTTTGTAGCATGGTAATTTGTTGGCTGAAAAAACGAGTCATTTGGATTTCACCACCTTTGATGCTATCACAACTTGCATAGAACGTCTCTGATACCACCCATAAACTGGTGGCTCCTCCACTCGCAAAAAACACCGGATAAGTGAGGCGTGGCTAGCAACAGCTTATTTGCATAATGGAGGAAATGCATTCTGAACAGTGGTGAAAAGTGGTGCGATCTCTGTACGTAAAAGTGATTTTGTAAACTTCATGAACATGTTTTGTATATCTTATAGCTATTCTTATTTTAAGAGTAGAATAAAGCCAGAATAAACAAAGTAGGATTATGCAATGTAAATCTGATGCTTCAAATCACCTTTGTTGAGACAAGTAAAATCCTACCATCACTTTTGAACTGGTTAAAGTGAAATCATCTTATTCTACCATGCATGTACCTTTAGTTTCTGCTTTATCTTGTTCAGTAACACAGTGGTTCAGTACCACGATTGAAAACTGACCTCAAGGTTGATAACCATTCCTTGACCGAGCTTACATACAGGCCCACATTCTTCTAAAAACAATCTGAAGTGGACTATCAGCACAATGATAGGTGCATGATTTAAGTTTTCAAGTATAGCAGTTCAACAAGACACAAGATTAGATGTGTATTTTCAGTAAAGTTTAATTGTTTATTAAGAATTTTAACATTGTTTTAATCTTTGAGTTACATGAATCCCAGACTAACAGTCTTAATTAATAACACAAGTGTAACCAGTACACAAGGTCTGAAGTCACAAGCAAACTTCAAGTCGAATGTCAAACACTTGCATGTTTTTGGACTGTGGGAAGAAACTGAAGCATGTGATTTTAACCCCTGCAACCACAGGCAAAACATGCAAACTCCATACAGTAAAAAGCCAGCTCTGAAAAAAAAATAGAAAATGTTGACCATCACAACATGTTACGTATAAACCAGGTTTAAGGCTCATGACCTGGAGGTTGCTAAAAAAAATTAATTTGTTTATCTTGAACTCGAGTAACTATCTTGTGAGCCATGGTCACAATGATTTGACAGTTTTGCAAATTGTGTCTTATCTTTGAAGTCCATCAGATCAAATTTTGATGCGGTTTGACTTCAGTATTATTCTCAAAATGATAACATGCTTCATATGTAAAATGTTAAACGTGGTTAGTCGTGTTAAAACACTGACTGATAAATGTGTGCAAATGAGTACAGAGCCATCACAAGTAATAATAACAAAGAGAGAAACTCTCAAATGTCGTGTTAGGATTGTACATGTGAAGCTTTTTGTGACTTATGACACGGTTCAGACGCCAGAGCGAAACACTTGAAGTAAATCTAGATGAACTCAAACACCCGGGTGTATTTGAGGGTGGGTTTGATTGTTATTTATCACAAATGAATGATCTTATATGTGAATGACCTAGAGAAAGCAACAACAGTAATAAACATGTCTGTGTTTTATTATTAACAGCTGAGGGATGGTTTTTGCATAAACATGAATAATTTCTGTGATTTGTGTCTCAAATCAAAATACTTTAATAGCCACACACAGTCACACAGAAACACTGATTTTCATTCATTTTCATTCATTCATAATGTGTTACCTACACTCATCAACTCGAACTAAACGAGCAGTGTGCCACCTGGTGGCAGACTGCATGAACTCACAAGACTATGCAGCTTGTACAAAGTACACGGTGAACATAAAGCAAATAACGAGTGATGACACGTAAATCGAATTGGTAAAATTTGGTCGTATATTGGTGCACTAAAGTTAATGATAAACTGTATTTGTCATTTGAATCACAGTAGTACAATTGTTGGTGTAATATTATTGACCAGGGATCCTCATGACAATTGTTGGGGGTGAGCCTAATGTGTTTAACTGATCACAATGGGATGCACAGACATCTACTTCCAGTAATAAAATTAAAAAATAGTTAATTGTTCCATTTCTCCAGGACATTGTCCTACTTCTCTTAAAACATAGTACTGTATGACCTAATATTTAACACACACCTCACGATTAAACCAATGAGAACTCAGCAGTGATCTTATATTGAAATCACACAAAAGAAGCCAGCAACCATAAAGGAAATTAAATCTCAGATGTAAATCTGGTCATATGGGAAAACGAAATACAAAGAGAAAAGAAAAACATATTTCCAGGGTCAGACGTGTAGATGAATTTGTTCTGTGTGAATGTGAACATGTGAACTATTAATCAAGTGGTCCTAGTAAACTAGTGTGTGGCATAATAATCACAATAATAATGGCAATGTTACAACTTATGTGGTGAAATGGTTCCATCATAAACTCAAGCACAAAACATGCTTAAAGCATTAAACCTCAGTGATCTGGAACCTTGTGCATAAAAGAAATCCATGATAATTCATTTAAGAAAAACTTATGAGAAGTGATCATTTCTACCACAGCAAAGTGTACATACAAGGAATACATGTGTGTACAGATTTAACACCACAAGCAAAGGTTAAAGAAAAACGCATCTTTCCAACATGCGTTGTAGAACAATAGTTTAAAAACATCATCATGTAAAAAAAATGACTTCATGTCGCTTTATGAACAGAATGTGCAACGTTTATGTCACCAGCAGAGGAAAAAACACTCTGGTTTTGGTGACGTAGCAGTTCCACAAAATGCACCCAAATTTCCAGACGAGTACTGCTGGAAATCGTTCTTAATCCAAACCCACAGTTTTATTAAACAAGCTTGTTTAAAAGCCAGTTGAGCCTCCGCAGCTGGACTACTGAGTAGATGGAGGCTTAATAAAGAACATATGACAAGGCAAATATTTGTCTGCTAAACAGTCTGTCTCGTTTACAAATGATTTCCAGCTTGTATAAAAACCTCTGATGAAATGGAAACCAGGTTCCAACAACTTACCTTGAATGAATCTGTAAATCTTTTCTCTAGCAGTTCTTGTAGAATATTATATTATTCCTGTGGATCGGGAATACGGGGAATAAGCCGGTATCCGGTCCACAAGGTTACGGGAGGCAAAAGAGATTCACAGAAACTAGTTGTTCGAAACGAAACGTCGGTTCGACAGAAAAAAAACCTCCTAATTATCTCTGGGTCGTTTTATTTACCTGTTTAAAGGTATAAGAAAAAAAAACAATATTGACGAATCGAATGGAGCCGGAATTTATTGACTTGGTTCGATGATCATTCGGACAAAACATCAATCGGACGTAATATACGTCAAACTAAATCTACAAAGTGATTTCTTAGAAATATATTCAGAAGTCACGACTTCAAATCATGAGAGCATTTCACACACTGAGTGATTTTAACAGAACAAACCGATGGCAGGTTTCGGGTCCTTTGTTTAAGGGTGTCATCCAAAACATTTCCTCGATGAAACAAATCATTAAAAAAACTCAACAGGCAATAAAAACTTAAATCTGTAAAACGTCTAATTATAAATGTTATTAAGAAGATGAGCCAGTGACGCGGTGCTCTGCCCCGGTTTGTTACAATGTAACAATAGAATAAGGAATGCTACACAGTAGCCATTTATACGACACGTGACATCATGTGCAACTGTGTTGGCGCTGCTGGGAAATGTAGTCCATACTCAATATAGTCAAGCAGACTGTGTTACAGTCACGATGATTCCCCGAGTTACAAACAAATCATAATCAGTGCAGTTAGACAGGTGTCATTTGTGCATCTACTGCTTTATATATTTATTTTTGTGCTTTATTCTGTAAACATAAAACATAAAGTTAGCAGGAAACGTTCCCACAACTTTCAGTAACGTTATTAGTAAACGTTCTTACTATAACATTAGTAAAACGTTCTCTAAGCGTTATGTGGCCTTGATTTACTTTTAGTTTTAGAAGTATTTTATTATTAAAATTAACTGGACAGATTAACAATGTAATGGGAACAAAATAATAATGACAAATAAATAAAAAGAACAAAGTAATAAAACAAATTTCACAAACGAATCATAAAAATCAGAGGAAATTAATTTAAATGTTCTTAGAATGTTTCACTAGAGCAACTCTTAAATTAAATAGTGTTTGAGTATTTGTTCTCAATAAACATTTTTTAAAAAATTTTAAATTAAAAAAAAAAACTCCTCTGATAACGTGAAAAAAAGTAGAAGAAATAAAATTCTTACTACCAGCAGTCAAGCCCGGATCTACAATAGGGGCAACCTGGGCACGTGCCCAGGAGCCCTTGGGCAGAGAGGGCCCTCTGGCTCCTTTGGAGAATGTGAATGTTAGGGTTTGGAGGGGGCCCATGAGCCTCAGTGCCCAGGGGCCCCTAGGGTTATTAATCCAGCCTTGCCAGCAGTGTAACATTTTAGGAATGATTCGTTTTGATTGTGGAAACGTTATTTTGGCCGGTTTTATTAATGTTAATAAAACGTTTTATTCCTTTAAAGAAAGTAAAAAGAATAAAGTCAAAAAATTTTAAAAACCTGTTTTTTTTGACATGGTCAAACAAAAACATAAACTCGAAGGAGATGAAGCCCTTCTGGGCACAGCAACTTATCATCTGTGTCATTGCTCAAAACTTATAAAGCTTATAGCTTTTATACAAAAAACATTTGTTTGTACAAAAGCCTTTAAAGCAATTGACCATTACAATAATTAGACCATATGTGTAGAACTAGAATGACTAGACAAAGCAGCACAAGTAGAACCTGATTTGGACACAAGACAGACTTTGAGAGGAACTAAATCAACTGGAGCTTTCCACACAATCTTCAGAATGTACAGAAAACTTTTGGATGACCTAAAACAGACATACTATGATCAGATATAAGATCTGACTGAACAAATCAAACTAGGGATACGAACACTGCTATACTCTGCTAAACTTACAAGACTGGACCAGAATGACAAGAAGCTGGAATGACAGGTTGATAAGAGACAAACACGACTGAAGATACTGGATGGAACTTGCATACGAGGATCAGACAGAATTAACCGTAACAGAAATTCTAAACCCTGGCACAGAACAACCTGACAAGTTAAACAAGACTTATAACCTTCATAGGAGTAACGTGGCCTGGAGGAAACAGATTAGACTGACACATTCCTGATACAACTGGAAAACATTAAACAAACAAGAAATAGAACCAACCTTCTCGGCAGAACAGGTGCTGGCAGAAAAACAAAGAAACCCCTGGTGCCATTGGGGTCAAAAGAAGGTATGATTCCAGTTCCAACCATCCAAAAAGTTAAATGACCAAGGTCTCTATATAAATTTGCATGCCTGTTACTTTATTAAGTATCCCTGGCATGCTTTTCAGTCAGTAACTGCAACTACATACTGTACAGACCTCATCTATACATAAGTCCAGAGGGTTCTAGCTCACCTTCTGACTTTGAATCATTAATAACCCTAGGCTACGTGTGTATGCGCTACTGGTATTGCAGTGCTTATCATGTGGTGATCCTTATTATCTGGTGATCTTTTAATTACTCAGCTTCATGACAAAAATGAATTCTGAAAAGTGAATACCTTTAATACCTGACTGAGAAAAAACCTCTAAAACACAGCACAGCGTCTTTTAATGCTTTAAAAAATATAATTTTCACATCAAACACATTTGCATTGTGGTGGTTGAACCAGACATTTAAACAACTGGGCAGAAGAAATTAGTTTTATAACTTCATTATTGTTTTCCAAAGATCCCCTACATCTAAATTAACAAAAAAAAACATTATGCATATGTCAAAAGCTAAAAGTATTGGTTGGTCTGGCCATTTGAGCCCAATGCCTAAAGAGTAAATGTGATGTCTGCTTTGATTGTAAAATCATGCAGACTGTAGTAGAGCTTTTGATGACACAAATCAGCCACGAAAAACAATGCACGTTACACCACTGTAAGTGAGACTGGTGTAATTTTAATAATGCTGATAAAATACAGTAAACCAAGTTCACACGAGAAGACTTTCCAAATCATTTAGTTGCAAAAACAAAGAGGAGAAGTGACTAGAAATAACAAGAATGTTCAAAATGCAGATTCAGCGTATGCAGTGCGACAATAGTACAATGTTAAAAGTTAATCTTTTTTGCTCTTGCTATTAAGCAGTGTTGAGATTGTGAACATGGAATTTTAAACTTTTTATAGGCTGTGAAAGTTTGTGTTCTTGAAGTTCTTGATTTTGGATTGGCTTTGGATGCTGAAATGGTTTGGTCTCCCATTTTTTCTCTTCTTGCATTGTGCAGATTTACTTAGAAAGTTCTTAAGATCTAACAGTGTAAAATAAGAATTTTTAAACTGGTTTGAACATTTTGATCAGGATTGTATACATATGTATTTTTATGTGTGTGTGTGTGTGTGTGTTGGTGACAAAATTAGAATATTAAAAATAGGTTTTGTTTCAGTAACACCATTCAAGTGATGATTGTATATTATACTTATTCATTACACTCAGACTAATAGATTTTAAATGTTTATTTCATTTAATCTGATAACTATAACTGACTACTAATGAAAACCCCAAATTTCATGCTGTAATCAGATCATTAAGTCAAAACACCTACAAAATCCTTTAAATGGTCTCTCAGTTCTATAAAAGAAAGATTGCTAACTTGACAGTTGTCCAACACACAACTTTTTGTGTCGAAACTTTCACCTTACACAAGCAGGGAATACAAAAGTTCATTGATGAGGTTATTCACACTTAATACAGTTACAATCGCTTCTCTTTATCTTTAAATCTTCTAATAATTCTGTGTTTTTTGTGCATTATTTTAATAATATAATCCTCGATCCCGATTGTGGTCGTTAACCGGGGTTCCACTGTAAATCATTTTTTAATTATTTTAGAATACAAACTAAATTCTCTGCATTTCCAATCTTTCATTTTCAATGGTTGTTTACCTCCTCAATCATTGACAGTCGGCTGACGATCGAAATACATGAAAATTTTTAAATCTGATTTTTGTCCCCGGTAGCCTAGCACCAGTTTTGATAACAGAGCAAAGGGCGAGTTAATACGTCTAAACTAGGTGTAAGCTACACTTAACAGTAATTCAACAGTGGCACTGTTTTAGGGAACCAAATGAAACAACAGAAGCTTAAAATGCAATTTGATTAGGTTGGAAAGACAAATAATATAAAAAAAACATTAATTTGGTACAAGCAGGTAAAATCAAAGATGTGCTAGCAGCGGTCAAGTCTTCGGTTCAGTTAATTACAGTTTTTCCTGAACTGCAAGTGAGCAAGCTGACTTGATACCTAATTGTTGTACATATGTGCCTATGCATAGCGGACATGCAAGATCATTCATGTATGTAAACTCTACACCAAACTTTGTCATCTTTAGGCAACAGGCTTTGGCTCACTAGAGGTTTAAACCAACAATTAAATGAAGAAATGAACATTAAAAACAAAACAAATAAAATGACCCAGCAAAAAAAGAAAGGCAGCGATTGAGGATGCATACAGGCAGGTACTTGCAAAACAAACATTCTGTAAAGAGTAAAACATACGTTTCATAATGGGTCAAAAACATCTTCCTTTACCACAGCAACCTCCATGTCTATCCATCCCACAAATGTCCCAGGCAATACAACATTTGAAACTTTAATAAGATCCAGTAGAGACTTTGAAGAGATATGCTAGCAAAATGGCCATGTCTTCCTTCAATTTCAATTTTCACTTTAAAATGATGTGATAGCCATCGTTAGTTTCAGCTGAAAATGCATAAAAGAAAAAGTTTAGAATGCAAGTTCCCAGTACATAAACCCACAGCACTTTTAAATTACATTTTCGGTTTATAATACCTTTCATTGTGTCCAACACAAAACAGATCTCATCCTGAAAGTTTTGAATCATCTGTGTCAGAAGAAAAATGTTACAGAAGAGTTTAATTTCAGAAAATTCTCAAAACATTTGATTAACAATTAAAGATGAGGCACTAGTATTAAAAACGGAAGCTCAAAGTACTGTGATTTTATTTACGGTATGTGTGGTGGGAAGTTAGTAGCAGAGCTGACAGGAATACTACATGTATTGTTTGCAGGTAGTACAAAACCGACCAGTATAATAAATAGAAATGCCAATATCCACAGACTGGCTCACTGACAAACATTCAAGTCAACAATATAGAGCAAGATTACATTTGCTGTTAAGTGTGTGAGTGCTGATAAATTTCTCCAGTTCAGAGGAAGCAAACAATAGTTCTGAAACAAATACTAAAATGGTATAATGTACTCTATAAATGTACTCTACATTTATACTCTAAACATGTGCAATCTCGCTGCATTGTCTGGAGTATGCCTAAAAAAATTCAGGTGGAATTTGCTTTCTAAAATACACGACTCATAAAAGGTTAATGATATTAAGCTTGTGGGTAAAATTCAGGATAAAACTGTGTGATCTAACCATTACAGGGGAACTTAATGTGAGCTCTTAGAATGCACTTATACAATACAACATGATGTTCTCTAACAAAAAGCTTAACGACAAAAACAGGTCCACCTCATCATGCTGTTCACGATTTGGTATCCAGAGACCAAGACTACCTAAAAATTGATGTTTTTCTCAGACGGAAGTGTTCACTGATGGAAGTCAATAAAAGCTAAGCAGAAATTATGCCCCCCCCATTGATCTTGGAGACATCAAGGACAAGCCTTTGGTTTTGGTGTTGGCAAGTGTTCATAGTCAACACAGAACTTACTTACACATCTCTGTACTACGACTGACCTTAGATTAGCTTAAAGTGAACTCGCAAATCCATAGCACACCTTGTCACTTATTAATCAATCTAGGTGGTATTTTGGGTTAATATATGGCTTCTGCTTAGTATGAGCCTCAAGTTGCTTGGAGTTCAGCCTTGTTTTGGACTCCCCCGTCCCCCAATCCCATAATATTCACTTCGGTAAATGCAACATTATCACTGTGCCCAACACGATTGGATCATCATTATTGTAATTTAAGCACATAAAATTATTTACTAATGAAATCAAGTACTTTTTAGTTCCTGACCACTGTTTGCACCGTGTTTGCCCTGACTAGTGAAGTGAGCAGACTAGTGAATGCATCCTCTGAAACTAAATCACAAGCCACTTCTGGTTTCATGCCAGGGGATAACAGATCATACAGAAAGCTTGAATTGAAATTGGCATTACATTTGGTCAGTTGGTCACCACTATATAACAAAATGTTTTTGAGTAATAATATGAACTACTCCTATCCACTGGTGTATAGTGACGAATAAAATCCCAAACAATGCTTTAATTTATTAACAGTAAATACAGTAAAACTATTTAAATGTAAAATTTGTAATATATTAATATATTCAGAAGTAATAAACCATCTATCAATAATATATTATCTGTATGATCACAGTAGCCATTATATTAAACATCAAATATTAAAACTTAAAAAATAAACATAAAAAATAAACTTGAGCAGTGATATAAATGTAAAATGTCACCTCATTGCTGACCAAAACATGAATGCCAGTGGGCCCCTGCTTATAGATCTGACTGATCTGGCAAGGAGATATATTAAAAAGCTGGGCAATCTTTTCTGTTAGCTCAATAGCAGTCAACTCTTCCAAGTAAACAGCATGGTACACTGTAGATGACAAAAAGGAAATAAAAACTAGTAAATAAAACATACAGTGACAGTAATTAGCAGTCATTTTAACATTCAAATACGCACCAAAGAGGGTGTTGCTGGCAGCATCTCCATTCTCTTGCTTTTGTTGCTGTTCTCTGCCATGCTGTGATTCCTGGCAGACATATATAGTGAGTCTTGGCCGAACCCCCCTAAACATGCATGAATACAAGAATTAATATCAGTAAGCAGTACCACACCATAAAGACCAGATCTATTGTCTTTTGGTGATCATATCTTCCATTGATGTTCTAGCAATCCTATCCATTCCTTTATTCATCACCCTAAATTCCAATACGATTTGGGATTCAGCAACAGACGTACTTCATATTGAAGATTCTAGTCCTTTCTCAGATTTGCTTTACTAGAGATTAATGGTTTTTAAGCATGATTGAGTCTGTGCAGATGAGAATTTTGTGGTTTGCTTGTTTTAATGTATTCATTTCATAGGTGGCATTATATAACAAGACACTAAATTTCCTGATGCCCGTTTAAAATTGTAAATAAATTAGGGAAGACTTTAATAGAGACCCAGTCTCTGCAGGTACTGAAAGATACTTTGCTTCCAAGCAGTGCAATTATGTGTTTCCTGTTCATTTCAGGTGTAAGCTTCCATTCATATTAAGTGGTCCAAGATGCTTTATCCTTTTCTGATTTTATTCTGGAGTAAACCATGTTGTTACAAGACTCACAAATCATTAGTCTGAGGTTTATCATTTATTATCTTATCATCTTGCCTGAAATTTGCTTCTTTCTAGTTTAATGGAATACAGTTTGTTCTTATTTGTATGTCATTTATGTTTGGAGGTGTTTTCATGTCAGTGTTCAAAGAACTAATAATGTATTTGTATTTTGAAGCACAGTTTTGCAGAATTCATTAAACCATGGGTCATATAGTCAAATCGTGAAGTCTATATCTCTGTGTTCCATGTCCAATGTGTGGTTTACCATTATTAAATTAACAAAAGCCTTTTGCATTCATTAGGTCTTTAAGTACCTTTTCATCTCCACACAGCAAGTTATATCTATTGAAATCCTCCATAAGAATAAAAAGGAAAAGCAGCTGTTCTATTGATGATTCTTGTCCTTGTTGTATTATGTGGTATGAGGGAATATACTGTATACTGAGCATAATGTAGAACTGTCTATGTAGGATTACTTGTATTGTTATAGTCTGGAGTTTGGAATCTTCTTAACATTGCTTTGGATTTTATCACCTTGTTTCAACATCAGTTCAGTTAGTCGATAGGAGGATGGGCCTGTGGAATCATACGTAAAGTACTTTTTGAATGCTTTGTCATTTTGTATGTTTATCGATTTTATTTCATCGACGAGTGCTGTGCAATGCTTCATGGTCCAGATGGATGGAGTGGAGAATTGCTGGTTGATGGACACCCCATGCAAACAAGGCTATGGTGCCAACAAGGAGGAAGTGGAGTAATGTTTTGGGCTGGAATCATGGAGAGAGAGATAGTCTGCCCCTTTAGGATCCCTGAAGGGGTAAAGATGACTTCCATAACGTATGTGGACTCAATCAGCACTTCCTGCCATGGTTCAGGAAGAAGAACCGTGCAATCCACAGCAAGATCTTTTTTATGCATGATAATGCACCGTCTCATGATGCAAAGAACACATCTGCATCTCTGGCTGTTATGGGCATATGAGGGGACAAACTTATAGTGTGGCCCCCATGCTCCCCTGACCTCAACCCCATTGAGAACCTCGGGAGCATCATCAAAGGAGTGTCTTATGATGGCAGGAGGCAGTTCACATCTAAGCAACAGATCTGGGAGGGAATTCGATCCTCATGTAAAACAATTAAAACAGATACCATCCAAAACCTTTTAATTAAAATATATATTATTATTATTGGCAGTTTGTTGACAAACGCTTTAAATTGTACTCTAATAGTAGATGACTGGAAAATTACAATAACTGCAATATATATAGTGAATTTTGGAAAATTTGAAGAAATATTATTAGCATAATAATTTGTAACACAAAATTATATATATATATATATATATATATATACATAATTTTTGTTCATCATATGAAAAAGACATGTATGCGTATTAGTTTATTACTTCTATGTCTTAATATTTGGTCTGACAAAAACAAACCAGAAACCCAATAAAAAAAATAATGTAAGAACATAATTTATTATTGTTTTGAAGCTGTTTTCTATCTCTATGGTTTTTGGGTCTTGGGGATTAGTTTTCTGTTTAAATGTTATTTATTTTGTTTACTATAATTTGTTTGGTTTGTGACTACTTATCCATATTTGAATTTGACTTGGTTGTGAATTTGAGTGCTGCCAAGCAGCGTTTTAAAAGTTGGAAGTTCTGAGTTTGCACACACAATTACGGCAGATGGCATCACTTCAACAGTCACCCACACTTACACTTCAGTGTGTGAGTATATAAAAGTCAACCAATATTTTTTTATGTATCCTATGTCTATATTTCTTTTGCTTGTAGCTCAGTGTTAGGGCTGTGTACTACTTCATCCCTACTCCTCACACTGCATGGAGCCCAACTAGAAGCTCCAGCATAGAAGTGTCTGGGCAATCAGGATGGTATACTGGTGCAGGTGGTAGTTTAATACTTTCCGTAGCTCGTGCATATTGACCTTATAGTTTGTCTGAAGTCTCCCAGGACATGTCTTGACCAACAGACCAGCAGGTCACTCTGACTTCCTGTACAAAGCTGATTGCAGTTTTGGATCGTGACCGCTGCAGTCACCTGTTCCCTCAAGCATCTCTTTTTTTTAAAGTTATTCTCCCTGTTTTGCTAATGTTTTAGGCACCCTATTTCTATTAAAAACAAAGATTAACTTTGGCTCCATTGTTTGGTGAACCCGGATGTGAACATGAGGTCATAACTATGATGTAAATATTCTGCCTCCATAGCCAGAAAATGCACATTTCACCTTGGCCATCATCTGTTTGGGTGCTTTCAATCTGGCCAACATTTCGGCAAAATGACCAAGCTACAGAGAAGCTTTTTTCCCGATAATTTTCTTTAGCTATTTTGCACATGAACCGCTTAACAATACAAAAGTCACACAACTGGTAACTTTTTATACTGCACATATAAATGCTTACAGGTATGAACGTGCATGTGTGTATTTGTAAAAAAAAAAAAAAAATCCCACCTTCCTTTTAACGCATTGAACAATCGTATACCATCTGCTGGGCCACAGATCTGAATGACGTCCTCTCTAGTCAGCTTCAGCAGATCTGCCCCTGGTGACCATCCCAGTAAACACATTTCACACAATCAAATATCAAAAAACAAAAACGCAAAAAAGAACAAAATGCCAAAACAACATTTTCTGCTTTAATAAATAGAAGCAAAACAAAATGTTAATCAAGTACAATTATATGAAATACACATACCATGATATGCACTCACAAAGAACTGGAATGCTAAACTACCTGAGAAGTTTGTGAAGAGACGGCAGAATGGTGAGAAACGGTTACTGTGAAGCCATTGCTGTGCATCCTGTGGTGTAGCAGTGGGTAAAAGATTCTGTTCATTTAGATTACACAAATAAATCAGGTCAATACAGTCACAAAAACACCAAATCTAAAACAAGCATGAAAAGTCTGGCAGGATATTCATTAATTTGTTTAGTCTTTGTTACCATCGACATTATCTTAATCAGTGTTATGGTTAATCAAATTTACTGAGCAAAAGGCAGAAAATAACATACATAGTTCAGTAGTCCATCACAGGACAGACACGCAAACAGTTCAGCCAGAAAAGTCAACACAGGCCCAATAAGACTACCCAATGTCTATAAACATTACATTTACTGGAAAATAATGTCACTTTTTTGCACAATTATGAATTGTGCAATATTATAAATATGATTATAATGAATATCTTTTACATTTCATCTTTGGAAAAAACCAAGATTGCGGCACGCACGGGCGCAGCGGCTCTCAGCTCTCCAATCTGGTGCTTGTTTTTGTTTCTTTTCTCGTGTTTACTTTTAGAATTTGATCTAATTTCATTGTAATGCAAATTATAATGACAATAAAGGCGATTCCGATCTTCATTTACAAGCTTTAGTAAGACTTAATCCTGGTCATGATCTGCTTGATTCGGTATTCTGCCAGAAAGCAATGTGGCTCAAAATAAGTTACTGCAGGATCTCATACAACCCCTCAGACATTGCATGACTTGTGTTGTATGAATTCTAACACAAAAAAGTTGATGTAATTTACAGCACACCAACAAAAAATGTGGTGCCATTCCCAGAAAATACCTGAATTATTTTTTTTGCTTCAGAAAAGAATGATGAAGGTGCAAACATACACAATGATACTTACATCTGCTAACGGTAACACAGACTCTGGCTGAGGAGTTGGTGATCCGTTCCTAGATATTAAAATTGCAATAAAAAAAAGTTTATGAAAAAATATAATTAGGGCAAGGTGACCTACAGAATGATGAAAATAAACAATAATGCATTACAAATACAATTCATAACTAGTCTAACATCAATCATCATATTTATAAAGCAAAGCATGTGACATTACCCTTCAATAATAGGAAACGTGTTGTGGGCACTGCTAAAGCTTGGTGAAGTTGAATTGTTGACATATGTAGCCTCGGGCCAAGGTGAGCACTACAGGAATAAAAATTGTACAAAACCAATTTACAAAAACAAACAGCTAGAGCTCAATTGTAGTAACAGTTCATCTGTGTAAGAAGAAGCAAGGTCATGTGTAATATGTGTCATGGATCAAAAAGTGTAAGCAAAAGCTGGACTGGTTAAATCAGTCATAATAAGAGTCATAACTCTTATTAGTAATGTGTAATATTATGTGTTATTATACTAAAAAGTGGCTGCATTACAGGCAGTCCAACTAATAAAACAAAATAAAAGCATACATTATTCTGCAGGTCAGTCAGAAGCCCAAACTAAAATAGTATTTAGTACAAAAATTAAATTATGTTAATTGTAAAAGTCATAACCTGCTAGTCTTGTAATTTATAACGAATATATCGTCATCTTCCTAAAATAATGGTACAAGTCCAGAAACTGAACAATATACAAACTCTTGCCATAGGCCATTTATTAGGTAGTATCACATGATCTGTTAAACTAAGAACATTGGTAATTTACATAAACTTTTACCATATGTGGACAGCATGGTGAGTAGAAGATTTAGAAAAAATAATCTATTTGGTCAAAAATGAACTGAACCATTATTTAAGAAAGGTGACAATATTATCGATGTTGGTCACAGAGAGACTAGGTGCCTCCCACACACATCAGTATGTGTACTGTAATTTAGTGTGTGTGTTTGTGCTTTGAGACAATGTCTATTGTAAAAAGTGCTATATAAATAAAATACCCCCCCCCATCACTTCGTGAACAGCGCACATGGCTGCTCAAACACAAGCGTGCACACACTCCCATTAAACATTAACCTGCACCAATGTGTGTGTGCCACAGTTTCAACTCCTCAGTAAGAAAAGTCGACATTTCTTGTCCTAAAAGTCACTAGAAGTCACTAAATGATGTCATCGCCTAATTAGCATAATGTGTGTTTGGAGTAAAAAGTATATCAGATATTAAAATTACAAATGAACTCATTTGTACAATTTCTGTTGTCTCTGAAATAGGAAGTCACTTCTCAAAATAACTTAATGACTGTAATGCTTTGTAATCTTTTTTTAATGTTAATGACATAAATCCACAGAAAGTTTTTGCAATGTTGTTAAATGTGTTTTTATATAGAAATTAACCTTGGAATACAGACATTAGCCCCTGTGTATCAACTCCAATAAACGGCTTCAACCAGCCTTTGAATTCAGGTTTTAATTTATCAGTATCAGTCTAATATTAAAGCCACAAAATTTCTTCATAAAGTTTCACCTGCAAGTGTAACTGTACATTAAACAAATTGTTCTGCTTGTTTTTGCTCTTTTCTTTTTTCGTTTGGACAAAATATATATATATGGTTTCACACTTTATTGTTTGGGTGTTTTTAGTACACCATCTGGAAAACTTCAGTGCAAAGTTTTATTGTGTTTCTCAGATGCTCTAAAACAAATTGGTGTGCAATTGGGATGCACCTTCTGTCAAATTTAGTGCACAGGTATATAATGTTTTTTTTGTAGTTTTGTTAATAATTTAATTGCTAAAATCAGACTTATGAATCCACAATTATACCACTCATATCGCTTTTAAGAAGCAATATTTTACACACAAACACAAAAAAGCTCAAGTTAAGTTCAGACCTAACTGTGATTACTAAAACTGCAATGCAACAGGTCATGTAAAGTGAAAACACACACACACACACACCTCTGTAAGAATGGTGGTTTCGTATGATTGCTGGTATTTCTCTTTTTCTTGAGGCGCTCTTTTCTCCATCTTTTCTCGGTCAGTTTTTTGTTTTCTGTCAGCACCTTTGGGCTGCAAACAGGTCATGCTTGTTTGTTGTTTATCATGTTCTTTCCATTAAGTCAAAAATAACACTGCATTTGCTCAACTAAATTAAACATTGTTCCCCATCTGATATTAAAGTGTAACACTTTGTTCTTACCTTAAAAACTTTTATTTGGCAGCTTGCTGAGTGAAGGTGTTCTGTGTATTCTCCTGCTTCATTCTCCTTAAATGTGTCAATTTGGATGCGAAATGGCACCCCTTTCTCACCACCATGCTTGCGCATTGTGAACTCTGTGCTGATGCAATGGACCTTTTGTGTGGAGGGGGGGGGAACACATCTATTTTTATTAAATATATTTAATAAAGTGAACAGCAACATATTCCTACATATACATTTTAAATAGAAAAAAAATGATACAGAAAATACCTGGATAAAAACTGATGTTCGTTTTGATGGGTCCCAGAGGAACTCCACTGTGTTTAGCTGTGTGGGGTTTGCTCTAGGATCAATGATTCCAACAGACATGGGGATATCTATAAATAACAATTTAAATCAAAATGTAAAGTAAAAATAATCTTTTTAGCAAAACAAAACTTAAAAACTCTTAACAAAAAAAGGTTTTCAAATCTTGTTACATTGTTGGCGATGTTTTCACTTTTCCGATACTATAGTACTAACCCAGATCAAGGATTCTATCACCAGGTCTGTTCCAGCGCCAACCCTCCAACTGCTGGTGCTCCGTATACTGCAGTCGTCGATCATGAAAAACTACACGGATGATACTCTGCACACAGAAATCCCAGAAGAAAGTGGCTACATAACCGCAAGCAACAAACAAACAATAACCAGATACAAGACAAAATCACTAACAATTACTCACCTTCACCATTTTGTCTGTGATTTCTGGAAGTTCACCCATTTTCCGATTGTCTAGCATTCTAATTTCATAAGACTGTCCTGCAAACAAAACACATTTAATTTATAATTGAGTACATTTAGATAAGCCACCTATAGATGCTAACACAGTGCTTGTAGAATTATTTGCCCCAAAGTGGGTTTTATTTTATTTAAACGTTTTAGTAATGCAAGATAAACACAATACAACTAAACAAAAATGTTGATTTTAGATGTTTGATTCTTCTTCTGCTGCATAATCTGAATAAACACGAGCTTTCAATAACAGACTAAAGGCTGGTTGCTATTATGCAGAATTCATGATTATGTCATTAATACATTAAATATGACCCGATGAGGTCTGGCAAAAAGCATTCAGCCCCAATACCTTCCTTGTAACTGAGGCAAGGAAGGTTTGCAGTTATTTGATAGATTGTAGTAAACGTCTTCCACGACTACTAGTTTTTAAAGTCAATGCAGTCGATTATGTCAACTAGATGTACTAAAGACCCAAAATGGTTACATCTACCAGGGCTGGCATTTTTTTAAACACATGACCTCTAGGGCTTCAGTGTTTACTTGGGTTATCTTTAATAATAAAAGGCACTTGACATTGTGTAATAAAATGTGCAGATATTGAACCACTGTTATAGAAACAAACCTTGGTTGAGGTAGGTGAGCGTTTCGTCATGTAATTTGACAGCAGGTGATGTGGCAGCACAAAGAACATACTGAAAGGGCAAACTCTTGTTTTCACTATCAGGAGGTAAATTTGACTCTTCTTGTTTAAAGATGGGAAGTGCCAGCACATCACTGCAGAATGATTAAAGAATATTATATAGACAGAGAGAGAACGGCTGTCGTGTGTTACACATGGTTACACAGATCCTCAAACTAAATGGAACAAATACCTTTTACAGCACATTAAAAGCAATGTTACCACCCAAAATCTAAGCACTATAGTAAGTCTTCCGATGTATAATTATGTATATAAAAAGCCCAAAAGAACTCCTAACCTTGAACATTCACCTTACTCGTCAAGAATACATCACTTTGATCGGATAAATAGCTATTTTGATACTATGTGGAGTTTACTAAGGTAAATTGGGGGTTCAAATTGTACTGTTGATTCAGTTACAAGTAAATCGTCCACCAAATCCCAGAAATCAAAACGATAAACCACATTGGCCTCGGTCTGGGACACAGTTTAGAAACTGTCACAAAGCAGAAATGTTTGCTGCTATCAGACTAGTAAGTCTTAAAGTAATTTTCAGACAACATCATTGTATTTTGTACAAAGTATTTTGGAACAACGTGGTGCTTTTTGCATATAAATACTATGTCAATCAAATGTATGCTCGTTTCAACAAGACAAAGCTCAGGACATGTTCCACATACCTCATACTATAGGCACCTGCGCCAAGTTCCTGACCAATTCCAGATAGACTGGCATCGAAATCCTGTACCAGTCCAGATTCAATCACTTCATCTGCAAGTGGTAGCTTTAGAGCCCAGGCCATCTTGATGAGTTATAGTTTGACTACTACAGATCACAAGCAACAAAAAATGGCCTGAAATGTGCTGGGCAGGATCACACACCTGAAGATAAAAATAAGATAAAATAATTGGTGTCTGATAATTAAACAATTAGTATTAAGAACTGCATGCTTTATGTACAATAATTATTTGTATAAAGTAAAAACCATTTAAAAATATTTTTTCGAATTTCATATTAACTATTCATTATAAATCCCACTAATAAACAAACATGAAACTGACAAAGAAAAGACAAATAAAAAGTTTAAATGCCGTGGCAATGACATTTTTATTGTATTTTGTAAATATTAATACATTGACAAACTTTTTAAGATTAAATAGAGGCAAAAGATCTGCTGTCTATTGTGCAGGTTAAATAGGTATATGTGTGTATGCGCATTATGTCTAGAAGTGTGTGTGTGTGTGTGTATATATATATATATAAATATATATATATATACACACACACATACATACATACACACACACACACGGGTTACACCGGATAGTACGAGTGTGTTTGTACACGCACATGTGTGTTTGTGTGTCAAATCAAATCAAAGTTTATTTGTCACATACATAGTTATATGTACAACATGTACACATACATAGTTATACACAGTACAACCGGCAGTGAAATGCTTTAATGTGTGTTTGTGCATGCGCGCGTGCGCTGGCATGTATGTGTGTGTGCACAAGTGTCAGTGTGTGTTTGTTAATGCTTCATAAAATAGAACATTTATAGAACGAAACACAAAACATTTGAATCTCCTTTCCTGCATTTTGTAGCTTTTGTGTTTGTATTAAATGCACTTTTAGAACGTGAGGATCCAGTGTGCATGAGCAGTCACACACACACCGTTCACAACGTGATCACTTTTTTAAAAAAGCTTAAAACCTGCCGACTAATTCGTGTTTTGTTCAAAAAGTCAAGTGAACTTTATTTATATATAGTTGTGTATTTATACAGCACTTTTTACAACACACATTGTCTCAAAGCAACTTTACAAAACACAGTATTTACCTAGAAAGTCTTCAGGGTTTTAAAATACCAGTTTTAACATGATCAGTTAAAACTTTCTAAGACTAGTTCGAAAAGTGCAATGTTCAAAGTCACAACAAGTAAATGAAAAACACAATGTATAGTCGTTTAACTAGTCGTGTAAATGCAAAGTTGTGAGTATTAGAGCAGTGCAGGAAATGGAACAAAAATAATTAGGATAAGTGGATATCCAAGTTATGGATATAACAAGTTCATATCATTGATTTTCTGTAATAACGTCGTGTAAAAGCCAGGGGTTGTTGTAGGATACCAAAGTGTCTATAGTTATGATAGTTATGTACACCAGATCAGTTTCATCCTGATCAGTGACTGTTTACTCTGTCAAAACGCAGCTGAAATTGTCACTTAACTTTCAATGCATTCAGGTGTAGAATAGAATTAGAATAGAATTCAACTTTATTGTCATTGCACATGTCGTAAGTACAAAGCAACAAAATGTAGTTTGCATCCATCCAGAAGTGCTAAAGATATAATCTTATATTACAATGTGCAGTGAGTTATAATACTACTATATACAGTTATGCTTATATTAACTATAACTACAGTACACGCACAAACATTTTACAGGCAAACTCAGACATTTGTTTTCAATAAATTTTTAATGAAGTTTTCTGACGTTAAGATTTGAGCGAACTCTCTGACACTAGTTTGCAAAATTATGTTTTGAACACTATTCAGTTTAAGTGCTTAATGTTTCTATGTAACTTTTAGGTTTGGCAATGGTTAATAAAAAAAAAATTGTTAACAAAAGGTTGTACAACAGCGCGTTTAAATGCGATATACCGCCCCCTTGAGGCCAATCGAGCTGATTTCTTGCGCCTGAGTAGCGGTGGGAATTTAGTACCAGATGGCTAAGTTTCATGTCTCTAGGCCTTACAGCTTTTTGTGCCCAATCCTATTCAGTGCAGAAAAAAAAGAATAAAGAAAAATTCCTAACAAAAACAAATCGCAGGAACAGAAGTGGCAATGCAAATATAATGATAATAACTATTACTGTACCATAAACAAATCAGCCTGGTCACTCAACTCGTAACACCATGAGAAGTCAGGATCAGTATCACTTATCCCGGAATCAAACAGATATAAGATCAGAAGTTACATGATGTACATGCACTTACCCACAACTTCAACTAAAGACGTCACTGATTCACGTCATCTTTTATTATCCGCCTTTATCACTAGGAAACAAACAACTAAACGAACCAGTAATAAACAACAACACACAGAATAGTTAATTGAAGGTGTTTAAAAACGCCCTGTTGGCTGAAATGGCGAACGACAATTTACCCCATAAAGAAACCAATCAAATAAAAAACACACCGGACACCAAACTAATAATTTAACACCAAAACATCTCAGTTTATACACTAGAGACTGGCATAATATCCGCAACCACCTTCTTCATTGGTGTGAGTTGTAGTCGTACATTACTGCCCCCTATAGCATCAGTTCGAACATTGTCTTTTTTTTGATTCCTATCTGTTCTGTTCTACCACCACTGCCTTCTATCATTTTCCCCAAACGTAGTTATTTATTTCTGATGATGGATATTAAATTGTTTGACATTTTGCTCACAATCATGGCAGAAAGTTATTTTTTGCACGATTAATCACATCGCCTCTTCCTCTCACTTGTACGTGTATAAAGGTGCTGGTCATAAAATTAGAATATTATGAAAAAGTAGATTTATTTCAGTAATTCCATTTAAAAAGTGAAACTTGT
>JAOUQU010217377.1:0-13923 GCA_028566735.1 Ammoglanis amapaensis | reverse complement strand
GTTTTCTTCTTGTGGTGTTTAATGGCGGTTGGCAATAAGGGTGTGCATTACCGCCACTTACTGGTATGGAGTGTCACCTCTTCCTTTGTGACGCCGTTCAAATTAAAAGTCCCAGAAGTCCTTTGACGAATCCCAGCTTTTTTCCCTGCGACTAGTCGACCAATGGAATTTGGCCGACTACTAATTTTTTAGGTCGACCAAGAAATAATCGATTAATTGCTGTCAGCCCTACAAGCAACATTGACAGAACCACTGGAGAGGCAACCACAGGGTGTGGCATTTATTTCCCAATGCTAAAAAAGCTTTGGTTTGTAACGATTTTATCTTGTTAAGCTTTGATTTGAACTATATACGCTTTGTCATATTTATCATTCTATCTAGTTTCATGACATTTCAGGAAGCACTCAGGACACAAACAAGAAATATATTCATATAATATATGTAGTTGAGGGATATCAAAATAAATAATAGCTCAGAGGTGGCCAATGTGGCTCTTCAAATTAATATTTTAAGTTGGATACTATTGTTTAAAAGGACTAAAACACAGAACCTATTATATTGGGCTGGTTTATTTACAAAAATACCTATTTGCACCACTAAATGCAAATATGAAGACGTGTTTTACATTTGTAAATCACATTCTACTATTTTGTTGTTTAGTTTGTTTGTGACGTTTTGGAATTAAACCACCTCCATGAAAACATTTCTAAAAGGGTATGCTTGGGCCCATGCGTTACCGGAATTTTAAGTAAGGAACACACATTTGTAAAATCATATAAAACATTTTTTTAAATAGTCACATTTTCAGTTTTTTTTATGCTAAAGCAAATGTTTACATTTATATGTGGATTTGCCAAATACTGCTGATGTGTATATCATTGAATGAGTGTGTGAGTGATTGAATGAGTGATTGAGTGAGTGAAATACCTGATTACTGGTTTTGGTAGGCAGGGATTTTAGTGTTAAGTGAATCTAGCTTAGCTGTAGTCTGGCCTGTAGACTTGGGATCAGTTGAGATTTGTCAATCAGCGGTTTCATAGTGAGAGGTGTGTGATATTTGTGACATGAGAAACGCAAGGTCCATGGTCAATGGTCAATGGTCCATGGTCCACGGTGTGTGTGTTTGTGTGTGTGTGTTCAACTTGAACCTGGTTTATGAACTTGGCCTTATGCGGATATAGGACAGATTTGGACAGATTACCAGGAACCCAACAAACTAAGGCTACTACAACCTGAAAAGAGCAAAACTTTAAATAGAAATATTTATAGGATGAACAAGACCTGTTGGGGGACTGACTGATTTGTGGGAAACTGTGGGAAATTTGTGGGACTGAACTGACAAAGGCCTAATACTAATATGACTTGACGGAAATACGGTAATGTCTGACTAAACAAACTTGGGACCTGAGGAAGTAGGGGAAACTTGGACAGATGGACTTCTCCATTTCTCAGTCAAAAACTGGCGCCGGCCTCCTGATGAGAACAATGGCGGACAGACATATAGACCTTTCAAACCATTCAGCTCTAAATTTTACCAACATGTGAACTTTAGTACGAAGAGAGTGACCCTCTCTTTACCCTCAAATCTCTGTAATGCTGATTCCAGTGTACAGAGTGCTCATCAGACAAACCAATCTGGAGCTGAAACAGTTGAACACCATGGCGAGAAGGATCCATCTCTGATCTTCAGAATTGTTTTAAGTGCACTGACTGGAACATGTTTACGGAGGCTGCAACACACAGTGGTTTTAGTGGAGTGGAGTAGAGGAGTCGTTTCAGTGAAGTGTTTTAAAAAACTCGTCTTAATGGTGAATCTTTATATTCTCTAGCTCGGTATTCAACACCAGTAGCATCTTATTGGAAAGCTGAGAATGCTGGACCTGAACACTTATCACTGTAGCTGGATCCTGGACTTCCTGACTCCTGAGTCTGTACAGATTAGCACCATCACAATGAGCAACGGAGAACCCCATGGCTTTGTGTTCAGTCTGCTGTTTTTCCTCTGCTTACTTGTGCTTACTCGTGTCCAAAAATACTCTAGTTTTACAGTGAAGTTTGCAGATGGCACAATTGTAGTGGGACAATGAGTAGAAGAGTTGGGTTGACATACAGAGAGGAGGTGCAATGGTTAATGGACTGGTGCAAAATAAAAAGTCTTGCTCACATCTTGCTTCCAGGTGGCAGTTGCCAAATCTAAGCTTCTCCACAAGAAGAGGGAAACAACTTTTGAGCAGTCAAAGGTAACCTGTATGACTGCTGCTCAAAAATCAATGAGCTCTGGAGGTGGACAGGAGTCTTTGGCACACTGGGCAGGCTTGCTGTGCATGTACATGCCATACATGTAGCTGCCCAATCATAAATAACTAATCATATATTTTATCTGATTAACCTCTACAAAGACCAGTGTTGGAGTTTGCATTTGTCGTGGGTTTACTCCAGTTTATCTAAATAGTATGTGGCCACTTGAACTGTACAATGCTTAAACCAGGGCATTGTAGTTCCCTGCTGTGATTTACCACATAAACTGTTTTGGTTTAGACTACACCCCCACTCTGTCTCTGCCCCTTTCTTTTGATTAGTTTTTTGTTTATTGTCTTCAGATGTTACCCATATCTCTCCTAATTAGTCTGTTTATAGTACCCCTTATGCTCTGTTACTTTCATCTGGCATATATAATTAGCTAGATCCTTCATTACAGACTGGATGTGATTACCTAGTGTACCGTAGCCGTATTGTTTCAGACTGTGGTTAGTTAAGCATTTATTGAAAAGTATAGCTTAGTTTCATGATGTTTCGTCTAGGCATAAAACTATCGGTTTGAATATCGTGTTCCATTTGTTTAGTACTTATTGATAGTAGTATGGGGTTTTGTTGTATATTTAACCCCTTACTAGTTTGGCATGTATTTTCAACTATCTTAGAGTTTATCATTCATCATGTTTTTTTTTTAAATTCATTATATTTATAAATGCTGTTAACCTGTAGCATACCAGCAATATTTAATTCAATATGATTCAAATTTTTTATTCAAAATGTACAATGCTAATTAAAGCATGGTGACACCAAGCTTGATTATTTTGATAATATTAAAATATTTTAAATTAAAATGTGCTGGTGTGATTGAGAGCCTAACAAATAAAGTAATTGATACACACAGCAGAGTGTTTGCTGCAGAGTAAATTGTGTGCCGAATTTGATTTCAACCTCCTCAATTCTGGCCAAAGCAGTGTAAATGATCTTTAAAATATAAACTTAAAAAAAACATTCATATTGACATTTCATACGAAGCCATTCTCTTCATTATACTTAACAAATACAAATCGTTGTTATTCAAAATCTTTCTGTTATTTGCATATGTTTTGCTTATGACTTCATGATTTAAATCATGATTGTGAAGCACTGCGATTCAGAAGATATAGTTACAATGATTTATAGTAAGAGTACCATAAACATTCTGCTCAGTTACTATATCAAAACATTTTTGGAGTCTTTTACAACCTTTTCTTTCACACAGTGGAGGCTTGGTTGAGTATTCAGCAATTGTAAAACCTACTGACATTAATAATTTTGCTGTTAATGGTTCCACCATGACTAAAAGACCTTAAAACATCAGAATCTTTTCCAAAATTTGAATACTAGGGAGTAAACACGGTAGCCTTCATTACACATATTTACAATAATTTTAAGCCCATCGATTGGTATCTGCAAAACATGGATTACGGTTGCATCAGATTGGGATTTGGTTTACTGAACATAGTACATAAAACTGAATCCAGGTTTTTTTTATATTTTGATTCTAGTGAGATTTTGTAGGCTTTCACATAGGTACTCCCTAGGTCCAGATTCCAGTTCATACTTTAGACAACCATCTATATACTCATGGCATTTTTCTTACGTTCTGATGATGCACAATTTTTTAATTATCTGTTTTATCACTTTAAGCATGTAAACTTATTAAGTGGTCTGAAGATTGAATTAAAGTACTTTACAAACTGCTCTTAGTAAAAAGGAAGTAGTGATTTGACAACTTTTGATTGAGCAAACTGGTGTGTAGTATGATTGATGCATGGGATGCTGCCCATACAATTCTTGTTGTTTCTTATCAGGTTTTTTGAACCTGCGATGCCACTAGTAAGAAAGATGCTGTTCTGTGGTCTTGGTCTTTTGAAGTCACCCATTATTGTATCAAACTGTTTAAAACTATATTTATGTCTGAGTTAACAGCAGCTGTAAATATCAGACTCACTTCTACACCACTATGCACAACTAAGAAAGCTATTTTTGGTTATTCGTCTGCTTGGTTGGAGCTTGTTTTCTGCAGGAATCAGAGCATAACCAAGAGAAAATACTGTCTGTTTACAAAGGTAGATAGAAGTAGAGCTGCAAGGTACCTCATAATTATCAAGTGCAGGTGTTTGTACATAGAGTGTCCATGGTTTTTATTCGTTCAGCTTTTCTTGTACGCAAATGCACCGCAACAAAAAAATGTGTTTTGTAAATCTTTTAGCATTAGCCACATTTTGTGTTATTCGTTTAAGGTGAACATGTATTACGATTCAATTTATTTTAAATAACATTTAATGATGAAATCTAGTTAATATCACAGTAAATCCCAAACCTTATTGTGTCTGCGTGCGTGTGTGCAATATAATGTGGTGCACTACCCGTCCTTTGTATTTTTCAATCTTCGGTAGGTACTTTCACAGCCCCACTGATACCAAGGAGCTTCTTTATGACCCAGCAAGTGTCATGAACAATGACACACTCAAGTTCTGCCAGAAAGAAGCATGGTGCAAGATGTCATTCTTTGTGCTTTCCTTTTTCTACTATCTTTACTGGTGGGTGTCGATTATTAATCATTTCTATAGTAACTAAAACTGTGTTTATGAAATGTTGAATTGATTAATGCTACTTTTTCATGATCTCATGTTAAAACCTCATAAAATATCAAAATTAATGACAGTAAAACAACATAAATTTCATTGGAATATACAAACATCCAAAATTTGATTTGGGGAATTTTTACCTTGAACATTTCTGAACGATTTCTGAAAGATTAAAGCATTTGAAGATTAAGCATTTTTGAAAAATATAACCTGTATATATTTACAATGAATGCATCTCTTTCATAAAATCTTCTTAAAATGCGACCTTCTTAAGAACATTCCACCATATTTCGGAACACTTCCTAATCAGGAGAATAATTAGCAAAACATGTGCATGTTAGTTCCAAAATTGGGTGTATTTAATTCACAATTACCATACTCCATGCCCGAGAATGACAAATGACCACTATATAAGGAGCCCGCAGACTGCGAAACAACCACAGATATCCTTTAAAATGTTGCTAAAACAGCAATAAGAAAAAAATTAAACTGATGCTGAAATTGAAATTATTAATAAAAGCTCGTTCAAATCAGCATCATTATTTACCAGTGTTCCAGTGCTAATAGTCTGCATGATCTAAAGAACCAATCTCTGCTCTGTCTACTAAATCCAGCAGTGGTTCTAGATCAGTCAAGTGATGGAATCTAATCTCTTTTATAGTGAAACAATCAACATGACTTGGGTAATATTATTACAGTGCAGTCAGGTCTAGGACAGGTGTACATTTTGTTCGCACCAACATTTTGCGAGTTTTTAATGAATGCACAGTAAGCTTAAATTTGGAGTGTTGAATAGGTCTTATCTATCTAAACCTGATACAGTCGTTTCTTGCTATATTAACTGTAATGAAGCAAACATGAATCTGAAAAACAGAAACAGAATTGATTGGAATGTACTGTAAGTAGTGACCAATGTTAGCGAAATAAAGCGTGATTAGAATTCTTAACTACTTAATTTAAACTTTAAATGATCTAATAGCTAATGAGAGATATTTTGGCAAAAGCATGTGGCCATTCTGTCATGTCAAATGCCTTTGGGTGTCCGTAGTGGTAATGGATGCTTGTTATTTAACTCCAGAGTATAAAATATTATGAGAAAAGTCATTCTTAAATAAAATATTTTCAAATTAACCTGCACATAGGAGCAAAATCATCTTGCAATATTTTAGCAAGGAATTACTTCCAATTATTTGACGTGATAGACAAAATGGATTTTTAAAGCACTATATTTAAAACCCGGTTGTAAAACCAGTTCATCTTTTTTGATATACAAGCTATTTAGGTGGATGGAAAGTATGACGTGGTAATTCTTTTGGACATTTATTCTTCTTTTAATTTAATGCCTGGAACATATTTGAATGGCGTGCTTATGTAATAACTGATATGCTGTGTTAGCCTCTTTGTCTAAAATAAATCATCTTCCAGTTAATACTATAATCTATAATAGCTTTCCTCTTGCAATCCTTTTGGACCTCTGCTCAGCATAATAGTGAGTGCAACATTGAAAGTGATATTCTAATGGCAAAGCAGTCTCAGCATCCAGTGAGAAAATACTCTAATTAAACTGTACACCAAAAAGCTAATTATGGGTATTTTTCTCTCTCACAAGTGTGACTAAGCCATGCAGCTACAATAACAGTCCACCAGCCTGAGTTTGCATCCAAGTATTGTACTGATTTATGTCTCTGCTTCCACACCACTGGTTAATGAATTTTAAATACATGTAAAATTAGTAACACTACTGAAATCATAGCTGAGCTAATTAGATTATTTTCACATTTAGGCATTTTGCTATATGAAGCTGTAGGCAAAATCTTGGCACCTTTTAGATCCAATGGTCCGATTCCATGTTTTGTTGATTTTATATGTTTGACAGGGTAAACTGGGGTGACTCTGTATTATGAAAACACAGATAAGTAATGTGCTATTGACATGCTCTGTGCATCCTCTGCCACCCTTGGACTGAAAAGCACTGCTTTCACTCCAAATCATTATTGTTTTGAAATGAGTTGTTGGTGTGAAATTCAAGACTGAATATACATTAACAAATAAATGTTAAGCAATAACAAGATAAAATATCTTTTTATTTTACAATTAAATAAGAATAAAATATAAAAAGCATACTTTATTTTATTTGTTTATACCATACAGTTTTAGCTTATTCTGATTTAAGGGTTATAATTGTAGCACCTGTATCTGTGACCTACCAGTAGTACATTTAAAAGCTTCATTATATTCTCATCATGTATTCTTTCATATTGCTCAGGGTATACAACTCTTTATTACTGCTTTAACTTTTTGACCAAACATGTTCTCTCTAGATGACATGCAGTTTTTGTTTTTGGTGTTTAGACCCTGGGTAAACTGAACATACATTTTTAATACACAACTTATTAATATTGAATTATATAGTTTTGGATGCTTCATTTCTGTTTGGGGTTAATGCTAATAATTTTTATTTGTATTTTCCAGTATGATCTACAATCTAGTGACCTCATAAATTTGTTCATGTGGCTAAGCTAAATATAAGGATATCACAGATTGCTGTGCAGAAAATAAAGTGTTCATCAAATATCTGGATGGAAAAGAGGATGTCTACTTTACATAAAGTGGGATATTATAGTGGTATACTGTGAGGCACATTATTGGACGCTTATTAGTATGTTATTATTGTATAGCAAGCAGTTTGTTGATACTTTGTTAATTTGTATGATTCAGATTACACATTGACTGTTTTCTTGTCATAAGATGTCTTAAATTTTAGGGATCTATTGATTATATTTATAATTCAACCAAACATATTAATCAAACGCTTATTTGACAACCAGATATGTTCAAACTAAATTCAATTTATCCATTTATAAATCTATTTAAATCTACAAAATTTGTATTAGTGTGCAAGGTGTTAAAACTGTAGTTAATAAACAGTGTTTGTTACATTGTTGTTAGCATGAGTGTGTGTGTGTGTGTATATATATATAGCAAGGTTTGTGAAATGCTCAGATGTATATTGTTGTTTCAAAAAGCTTTTTTTTAAATAAAAATATTGAGGATTTATTTTATTTAGGACAACCAAGAACTGATGTACCAGTTTTGCACAGTAGTTATGAGTTCGCACAATTTACTGCACAATTTATTAGTTAAATAGGTATAGTATTTATGTATCAATCTATATTTGTATTAAGTATAAATGTCTTCCAATTACAAGTATTGTTTAAACAGTACAGACATTTTAAAAGTACTTCAGTCAATTCATACATTCTGATGTTTTAGTTTTTTGTTGGGTTTGTAAAGTTGAAAATGAATATTATTATAAAAATTGGTATTATAATCATATTTTTTGACTACAGTAAACTGGTCATGAATATTGTGGGTTTCTATGTTGAATATTAAACAAAAGGCAGAAAAGTCTACTGGACAAGGTACCATTGATGGTCAAGACACAATTATTTGAGAAACCCACACTTTTTATATTCACTACCTGATAATATTTTACTTTACCACTATTATTTTTAGCAGTTCCTGCTTTTCACCTTCCAATGTCCAAACAATAATCACATTTTAAAATAATAATAATAATATATAGATTTTAAATATCTTGATTTTGTAAATAATTTTTGTTTGCCTCTTCATTGTGGTCCATAGGGGATTTATTTACATATGATCAAGTTTAAAGAATTGATTATTATTGTAAACAATAAAAACATTGTTATGTTTATCAGACTTTATAGTGCTGGTTTTTAACTTTTAACATGAATAATCTAAGAACATTTGTAATATATCAATAATGTTTTTACGCCTAGTGTAGTAACACACCAACCATTTTATATATTTGGTATAAATTGGTTAATGCTGTAATGATTATTACTTATTAAATAAAGTTTTTATATGTGTTGTGCTTGTGTTTCTGGTTCTAACCAAATTACATCCATAACCACCACGGCAAGTTTTAAACTAGCTGTCACACTGCCAGATTTGATACCATCTACCCAGAAATCACTATTAGACTTAACTGAATAATTATAAACTTGTTTTCTGTAAAACGATTCCTTTAATTTTTGCAATATGTTTGGTTTGCAATGTTTGTTTAAATCTACTCAGGTGAGGGAGCAGGCTGTTTCAATGGCTGCTCACAAGTGTTTAGAGTTGAAACTCCGCTGCCACCAGTCAGCTAGGTGTCACCCAGCCACTAGGATGCATAAAACATTACTTTTGTAGTGCTGTTCTCATTTTTGGATAAATCAAACGCCTGAGCCAGGAAGGACATCTGGTGTAAAAACCATGCCAAATCAATAATCTAATATCTCCCCCTCTCTAATCTTTAATCTAATGAGACAAAGATTTAACTGTCAGAAAAGCAAAACATATGTGTGACAAAAGAAAAATACATGAAATATACTATTTTAGAAAATATTTAGTTTAAAAAAAATTATTTCTCTGAATTTCCTGATTTTATTGTAACATGTATTATACTTTTATTTGATTTCCTCAATTTAGTGATTTAGTGATCTAATTTATGTTTACACTAGATATATCTACCATCTGTTTATTTTAAAGTCTTCCAGTCATGCCGTATCCTTGCCATATCCGTCATTAAACTGTGCCAAGCAAGCATTTTTCACACTGATTATACAGTGCTTACCCCTGTCAAAAAGGTTATCTGTCAACAGAAGAGAGGGAGAGAAAAGCAGAGTCTGTCATATATACCTGTCAATCTGGTATGATATAAAATTTTTCCAAGATAAGCTTTTTGTAATTACAATGTGGCTGACGGATTAGTGACATTCTTCCTTCCCAGCTTTATCTGCAGTTCCTCTATATCATAAATATATATTTTTTTGTGTGTGTGCATGGGAGAGAGGCTAGAGAGACATTTTAGATGGCAGAAGATCCTACTAGAGTTTGTTGTAGCTGATATATTAGGATGTAGAAGAAAGAGTTGGTTTATTGAGTGGAGTGGTTTATTGTTATGTCTGAAGTCTTATGTCTGAATCTAAATGTTTTCAGTCAGAAGATTGCTGTGTTTTATTAATAATCTTGTGATTTTTATTCATATTTAGAAGGGTTATATATCAGGTGTTATTGCTCTATTTCTGCAATCACTGGGAGTATGCATAATTGGAAAAGGCACCATTTTCTTTATTTTTAATTTGTGCAAAAACTTATAACATCATAATGGGTAATGATTAATAAACCATGTTTGTATTCTTTTGCTTTATATGTTTGTATCCTATTGCTTATAAAGTTTTAACAGGTAGCATGACAATACTTTAGACTTTGTATAAATGTACATGTTTTTATCTAATTTTAAAGATTGATTAGATTAGGTTCAGCCTATTATGTAAACTAATAAGATTACACTAAGACCAACTGGACAAATGAGTGCTAAAGTTTAACTGAATTAACTGGAGGTTAAATACTTTCTGTGTTGTGTTACTCAAAAAAGGAAATTGCTGTTCTTTCTTTTTTTTTTTTAAAGATCTGATCTACCTTTAAAAGCATTTGCAGGGTTGAGTTAAGGAAGCAACTACTGTATAAGCATTATGTGGTTTGACAAGTTTGAATGTTTTTCCACAGCAATAATCAGGAGACCTGTCAAATTGTCCAGTGTTTCAGTGTCAGCGCACATTAACCTGAGAGTCAGTGAACCTACATTTTCAAATGTAGCTTTGTTTACCATTTTTACTAAAGTTGCGACTGTATGACTTCTTGTGTGATTGTATGACTGACAATCTTATATATGATATCACTATGTATATATGATGTCTCTATCATTATCACTATCATTGTTGGCACTGCCTACTTTTAATCAAGCTCATTATCAAGATAAAGCAATTCAATCAATATATGATTTTGGAGAGAAAGTCTGGCAAACTTATTTTTAATAATCATAGATTCATACTAGGGTCATGGAACCATACAGTAGGAGTACAATCATTTCTCAACAACACAGTTGTGCCTAGCAGCAAGGTCAATATCCCCAAAGTTAGATAGATATCGTTTCAGGGTGAATTAAAGCAACTGTTTTACTGGCTAGTGTTAATCAATTGATGATGAAAAACAAAAATCATGCAAAAAGTAAGCTTGTTTGTATATCATACTGTGGTACAAAACCTGATGCTGGTTTGTGTTATACATTTAAAAATGCACTGTGCCTACAAAGTACTGAGGGCTCCAAAGCTGTTAGGTTGTTTGGTTGTGCTTGCCCTGTGTTGTCTCCTAGTGTGTAGGACATGGTTTACTAAACCTGATGTTCAATATGAGTGGGATCAGTTGTGATTTTGCTTATTCTCGTCAAACCAAAAATGATAGTTACTGATGATGTGTGGACTCTATATCACTGTGTAGAAATGGATGACCAGACTATAAGATAAGATAATCCTTTATTAGTCCCACAGTGGGGAAATTTAAATGTTTCTATGTTGGTGCTATTCTGTAAAATGAAAGAAAATGACCATTTTATCGTACATTTGCATGTGGAAATATCAATTTCTCGTGACCATGACCATTAGCTATATTATTATTAAGTGTTCACTACTGACAGTACATGTAGATTATTAACAGTTGTGTATGTATCTGCTATTCAACCACACACCTCCATATTCAGTGGATGTTCTGTTTATTTATAAAAAAAAAATATCCAATTTACCAAGATAAAATAAAAATACCCAAACGTATTAACAAGTTTCTGATACCTCTTTTGTGGAATTTTCACTTCTGTAAGAAACCGGCGAGTAGCTTCTGTAACATCTTGAATCATTTCACGGATTGTGCATTTTCACCCCGGGTAGACTACCAGGGACTCAATGCCATTACGGTCTGATACAAGTTCCCACTTCCATTTTTTAATTCAATGTTTGATTCTCTACAGCAGGCCAGATTTTCTAAAGTTGATCTATGTGATGCCTACGACTTGATTAGAATTCAGGAGAGGGAGACGTGGAAAACTGCATTTAACACACCCAGGGGACATTTTGATTATGTGGTCCTTCCGTTTGGGCTCACTAATGCACCAGCAGTTTTTCTGGCATTCATCAACAACATTCTGTGGGACTTCCTCAACCATTTTGTGTTTGTGTTTTTGGACAACCTTCTCATCTATTCTGAATCCATAGAAAACCCCCAGAGACAGGTCCGAAGGGTTCTTGATCTACTTATGCAGAATCAGTAATACGTGAAAGCAGGAAAGTGCGAGTTTTACCATTCTTCCATAACCATTCTGGGATTCATCATTCAGCCAGGTCAGTTAAAAGCAGATACAGAGAAGGTCAAAACAGTTACAGAGTAAAGTCTGTAAGAGCCGAAAGTCGCAATGAACTCCCAGAGGTTTTAGTCAAATCGCTTTACCTCTCACCCAGCTTACCTCGGTTAAACAAAGATTCAAATGGATGACTACTGCCAAATCAGCATTCAGTCAGCTGACATAATTATTCGCCTCTGCCCCAGTCTTCACACAACCCAATCCCAGCTGAAGGTTCATTGTCGAGTACACACCTTCCCGACGGGCATGGGGGCGGTTCTCTCACAATGCATGGTCAATGATGACTCCATTCAACCTTATGCTTTTTCCCCAACACCTATCCCCATCTGAAATGAACTATGACATTGCAGTTGTGTAGTAGCTACACTTGCGTGGAAGGTAGCGATGCAGGTGTGTAATGCTCTAGAGTTAAAACCCGATCCTAGACTGGGGGAACAAACCAAACTCCGCGTATGTTCCGCGTACTTGTCAATCTCTAGTTCTGAAATGGGGTCATGGATCTCGGTTTTTAGGCTGTCCAAGGGTTTGTTACACCAATGAATTCCTCAGGCAAGCGTTTGGTGGTCTTCTCTGGTCCACGTCGCTAAGGAATTTGTAGTTGCATGTGAGACATGTGCACTAACAAAAGGCCGGTCACCAACCTCCTGAGGGTCTCTAACCGCTCCCTATTCCGTGCTGGCCATGGTCCCATAGTACTTTTGACTTTATCACAGGGGTGCTTGAGTTGAAGGGTAAATTTGTAATATTTACAGTGCTATATTGTACAGTGGCTGTACATTTGCTCACCTTAACCAAACTTCCTTCTGCCTTAGAGACAGCAAGATTCACGATATTCCAGACAATATTGTATCGGATACCAATTACTCTCCCTGGTATTGCAGGCATTCTGTTCTGTTCCTCTCTGGGTGCCATGGTGAGTCTGATGTCAGGTTACCAGTTTTTGTAACACGGTTAGCATACTGTTGGAGCTGATAAAAACAAATTGGCACAGAAGATTTGGTTATGACTATGGGATCGACATGTAGTAAATAACCACCTCAACAACCACCCCCACCAACCCCTAGGGAGATGGATGGAGCCTCAATCTATACAGTGTGTTCCTTTCTTGACACCTGACTAGTTCAGGGGTCTACTCAGTACCTGGTTGACTGGAAAGGCAACGGTTCTGGCAATGATCCCAGAAAGGCACATCTTGCGTGTTAGACCAGCAATTAATTAATTATATATATATTGTGGACCCATAACATACACTGCTATAATATTAATGACATACTATTGTTTTCCTTCAATGTATTCCTTTTGTTTTCATAATAAATATTTTAATTGAAAGTTGAACATTATGCGCAATATGTTTACTATTTTAAAAAGTTGTTATTTTAAGTTTATTATAATTTGTTTATATTAAAGGTCAAAACATACCAGCTTCTCTTACTGATAGTATTTGATCAGATGAACTGAATTGGTTCAACATTTGTTCTATCACATGAAATAGTCTCTGCTGCTCAAGTAACTGAAAAAGGCTTTGTTGTTTAGGATCAATAACTATTGATTTTGCTTCTCTGCCAAAACGTAGAAAATTAGGCTAGCCCAGGGCTAGCCTTGACCTACACACTCATTCAAGATCATGGTCTTCCACCACAATACAGACTTTTGCAACCATTAAAAGAAATTAAATGTGAAAAAATGCTGACAGTATGCACAATACACAGACTTCTTGTTGTGAGAGGTGACAGCAATATCCACTACAGCACTGTGCCACCTTATAGCAAGCAAAAT
>JAOUQU010217270.1:0-13924 GCA_028566735.1 Ammoglanis amapaensis | reverse complement strand
GAGAGAGAGAGAGAGAGAGAGAGAGAGATATTCATTGCAAACTTAATAACAAAAGTTATTTTGTCTTAATAACAAAAGTTTTTTTAATGAGCGTATACACTGTATATACACTATATTGCCAAAAGTAATCATTCACCCATGCAATTGATCGAAATCAGGTGTTCCAATCACTTTCATGGCCACAGGAATGTAAAATAAAGCATCTAAACATGCAGACTGTTTTTCCAACTTTGTGGGAAGACACTTCAAACATAACTGTCCACCAATACAAAAAATCTGGTGTGGATTAAATTGACTGGCCTGCACAGAGTCCTGCCCTAAACTAGGTAGAAACACCTTTGGGATGATTCACAAATGCACGTCTGGAAGAATGGTCACAAATCCCCATAAAAACCCTCCTGAACCTTGTGGACAGCCTGTTCTAGCTGCAAATGGTAAACCAACTTCAAATTGAACCCTATGGATTATTAATGTGATATGACTTAAGCTCATAGTCAAGGCAGGCCAGAATAATTTTGGAAATATAGTGTGCATTATTTGCCTGTTTGCCCCTTAAAATGGTAATAAGAGGTATACTGAGAGAGCAATTGCTTCAATATGTCACAGTATTCTACCACAAAGCAATCTATAGACAAGAGGCACTGGTAGGCCCAGTGTCTACCACTCACATGTCATGTAATCTAATCAATTCATGGGTGCATAGACTTTGCTCATGGGTGCTTTGGGCTATGGAACAGACCTGGAATTGAGAAAACAGTGTAAAGCTTCTCAGGAATACATAATGGTACTATATAGAGGTTTAGTGGTGTCATGTTGCCACTGTTCACGGGTGACTTCATAACTTCATTAGCCAGGGCCAGCCAGCACTTACCAAACGGTTTCTCTAGGGCACATTGAGACAGATCAGACATTAATAGTGCATGAAGTCCTAAAAAGCTCCATATGTCCCAGCTGAAACAGTAAACATAATGAGTAATTTCAAAATGCCTCGACTGCCGAGGCTGGATGCTCAAACGGAATCTCCTGTGGGCACTACAGAACGCTGTGCTGCTCTTGGTGCCGAGGCCGAACATTCAGTAGGACAGGTTTCAGAGCCCTGCTGTGTTTGTGTTCCTGAAATTAATTATCTGCTTGTAGAGAGAAAGCTCATTCATAATGCATGACAAGTTGTCGATGCTCAGCGCACAGGTCAGGAGAGGCTTATGTGCTTGCATAGTGAAGCAAATGATCCCTGCCATCTATAGTTCTGAAGATGCATCAGCTCAAACAATCAGTCAATTCCGAAAAGGCAAAAATAATCTGAGCATTTTGACCTAATACAGTCTGACTCATTATTTTGGTTTAGTAAATAACCACTGACAACCAATCTGTTTTTAAAATCCAATCACCTAGGGCTGGGTAACATGACTAGAAAACACATATCTTGATAAGTGGTAGAAAAGTGCCAATATATAAAAGAGATTATTTGAAACACAGTTTCACTACTGTTATTTCTTTCTACACATCCATTGGCAATTGTTTCAGGAAAATATACTGAGAAACGTTAAGCTACTTCTTAGCAAAACAAAAGACTATTACAATGAGAAATACCATATTCGAGAGAGGTAGACCTAAGCTAAAGTGCCATTTCCAGACAATAATGGGCCGGTGCGAAACATCAACATCACATTAATAAAGGCTCAGGCAGTTTTAATAATTACTCAATGACATCAATCCAAATAGGAACAATGTTTGAACTTATGAGTTATAGACTGCCAGCACCAAGGTCCACTGATGCTCAAGATGAGGCCAGTGGCCTACGATACATACTGCTGCTGGGGCTCAATTTGCAGCATATTTGCTACTAGTTTTCTCCAAGCTCATGGGAATGCCTGGGCACTTGACCAAGTTTTCTGATGGAAAAATGGACAGAAGTTAAAAGTAATGCTAGCACTAACAAAGCTAATAAAAACTCAACAACACATTTAATTATCTTTGTCGGTTAAAGTTTTTTTTGCAGCATAATGAGCCAATGGTCCTAAAAGGTATTTTTTCACACGTGCAGATGACACAAGCACTTGGGCTTGGCTCTGTAAAGAATTTTGTTTTGCAAAACATATGAAAATCTTACAAATAAAGACCAAATAGCCTCAGTGTCAGATTCAGCACTTACACAGGGTGAAACCTTTTACATTGCTATGTTTCCTATAAATCATTTTACCATGCTTTAAAGTCTGGTCATTTTAAGTACCTTAACCTTTGTGTTCAAAAGTGCCAGCTCACAAAACGGTTTCCCAATGAATACTCTGTGCTAAAGATGTTTGTGGTAAAGCCCTCACAAAAACAAAGATCAAGGTCACTTGAAGGAAGAATGAGCCATAACTGACCACTGAACATTAAAGCTCACTGACACAAACAATGGACAAGAAGTAATGGTGCTAATGTCACCTTCATTTTCTTTGGCGCCTCAGTGGGTCAGTGCTGCTTTTGAGAGCATGAAAAGCTAGTGAGGGAGTAAGCACAAAATAAACAAGCGGGTAGCACTGTCACATTACAGCACAAAGTCCTGGGTTTGATCTCTAGGTGTGTCAGTCTGGGTTTTTTTCTGTATGGAGTCTGTAGATTGACCCAATGTCTGTGAGAGTTTCCTCACACAGTCCAGAGAATTGCAGTCAAGTTAATTTAAGACACTGAATGACCCTATGTGTATATGTAGTCAAGTCATGTCAACTTTATTTATATAGCACTTTTTACAATAGACATTGTCTCAAAGCAACTTCACAATAATACAGGATGAACAGATATAGAAACCTACTTGTACATATGTGTGTACATGTGTGTCTGCCAATACAACAAAGCAGGGTGTTTATGTGTGCCTAATGCCTTTGGAAAAGGTGGGATAAGCTCCAGCATATTAGTCCTCCCTGATTAGTCAAGTGGTTAAAAAAATTATTTGTGTGAATAATCAATCGAGGCTAATGAGTGTCCTTGTATGTGTGTCTTACTTGTATGTTCGTAATTGTATCTTGCACTTGGTTTTGCTCGTTTATGGGCTATATGCCTAACACACAAAGAAATGTGAAAGTCTTCCAACCATAGAGCATTGTCAGATTAAGCCCTTAAGCAAAATGATTCAGGGTCAAACCCTCTAATTCTTAGTCATGATAAAACCAAATTGTAAGTAGCCCTTTGTGTGATAAACATAAGGTACACTAATTGCTTGGTTAAAATACAACAGTAGAGACACTTTTATAGACGATAAAGAAAGCACTACATCGCATCACAAAATGATTTATTTTTAATTCAAGCTATAACACATGTTTGATTTAAAAGTTAAAAGACATTGAGTGAAGAAAGCTTAACACCATTCAGTTATCACCTTATTGTACCCTAGATCCTGTTGCAGTGCAAGTATGTGTATTCTTATCTTAGCAAGCAGCAATGTAGCACAAAAATGCCCTCTAGCCTGACAATTATCATCAAGCTTTGTGGATACTGTGAGCACACCATATCGGGTCACATTATGTTCAAGAGGCATTTTGTTCAGCTCAACTCAAACTAGTGAATCAATTAATACATCAACCTCAGCAGTGTTCAGTGAACTTCTCTAACATAACAGTCAAAGGATTTTTCCAGTAAGCAGTCACAAAGGCCACAATGCTGTTGATAAAATGACAAATCGGGAAATGTAGCCAGAGATAAATCTGGTCAGGATTTGTCATGCAGGACAGAGTCATTTACATTTTCAGTATTCAGCAGATGCCTTTATCTAAAGTGGCTTACATTAGTTACAGTATACAGTCTGAGCAATTGAGAGTTAAGGGTCTTGCTCGAGGGCCCAACAGCAGCAACCTGGCATTGTGGAGGTGACTAAATCTGTACCCTAACCGATAGGCTACGGCTGGCTCTTCGAATTACTAACACTGTACACTAACCTAATTACTAAGCTATGGCTATGGCAGTACTCAGTAATTTTAAGTTTAAAATGAGTTTGGGAATGAGCCTGTCTCATAGCAAAACAAACGCACATGTGGAACCTTGATTTAACAGACATTTACTTAACAGCTTTCTGATGAAAAGGAGAAATAGGAGGAAATCGACTTTTAGGTCAGATTGTTTAAAGAAGTGAGATGTGTGCCAAGACAAGTAGGCAGAACAAGTGACAAGTTATATTTCCCTCTTTCTTCCCTTAATTTATCTCTGAGAGATCAATAAAGAATCAATCTGTCTGTCTGTCTATCTATCAATATATTTATCTATCTATGTTTTGATTTGGAAAATAGCTACTAGATACCAGTCCCTACTAAACAGATCTATAGACAAGGTGAACTTGATGAATGAACTGATTGTTATATTTATTAAGTTTTGCATTGTATTTGTGCATGTTTATTTATACACTTTTGTGGACATTAGTTACATGCTGTGTCACACCGTCATTTTAATCTGTTAAATTAAGATACCATAACATTTTTCAATTCTTGACACCCAAACCAACCAGTCAGAGCTGGTTCTGTTTAGGGTGTGTTAATCAACGGAGCCCAGTTAATCTAGAGAATCGGGGCACACCTTGACCCCAAGCAGAACACCAAAAGTCCTAAGCTACAGACCAGGTCGCTAGTTCAATCCCCACAACCACCAAGTTACCACTGAGCAATGCTCATAACCCTCGAGTGCCCAAATTTTTCTACTGTAATTTTAAGTCACTTGGATAAAGGCATCTGCTAAATGCTGAGAATGTGAATTAAAGGAATATAAGTTTAGATGTACTGAACTGATCATCTTAGCCTGCTGCTAGAATGATATGCCATTACAAGAAGAATTTATCAGAGGAGATAAAAAGAGATCATTGCTTTCCATTTAATAACTGCTCTCTGTGGCTTGGAAACATGAGCTGTAGACTGTGCATGAGCTCACTACCCACCAAATGGCCTTAGATGTATTGATGGATTGTTAATATTATTATTAAAATTGCAATTTGAGAGACCTCGTCACAATTTGTTTCTGAATAACAGTCTACTGGTGGCTTCTAACCAGTCAAATGAAATAAACAAAGTACCTCTAACTTAGTGGCAACTGTTTAGAAAAGCATAATGTACCAACACAGTGACAGCATATAAGGCATGTGGGAGTGAAACACAAGACCTTCTTGCTTTGATGTGACAATGCAACAGTTAAAAACTGATTACAAACGCCCGATTGAACGACTGGTGATAGAAACCAGTTGGTTATCATGTAATGATCCTACGCTGATTTTATGCCAAAATGTGCCTGCCAAAACCATGCGCCTGTAACACCAGCAACACACAGATACATACTTAAATTCTACCTTAAAGTTTTAAGCAATTTTTTTACTTTAGTACTCCAGTATGCAAACCACACACAGAAAAGACCCAGAACACCCCACCTGGGGATCAAACGTTCTTGTTGTGAGGCAGCACTGCTACCCACTTAGCCACCATGCCACCTGTTTTGAGCCTGGTAACAAGAAAGAAACTCTGATGAATACTTACACAGCAATCAGCTGTGTCTCCACTCCCCATCTGCCAACCAGAAATGGTAAAGCAACATAATTCTATAACGGTGCCCAGCTGCAGATCTCCATGGCTGGATACGTTTGTAAAAAAACATATGCCAAGAAATACAAATGAAAGAATCTAAAATATACCACTGCTTAAGTGATGAAATTATAATCACTGACAAGTCTAAGACAAAACTCAAGTTGACTTGACAGACATACAGAGCTGAACGGAACACAAAACATGCTGGTGAATGTGGGTAAGAGTGTGGGGATTGTATGCCCTGCCCTTTATGGTTATGCCTCTAAAATTGTTCCCCAAAAATAAATATTAAAGGCAATACAGCCATTTCTTATATGTTTCATGGATTGGGTCAAAAAAACGTTAATCTTAGCAATACTGTTTTTACAATGACAGTCTAGGCATAACGTTTTAAAACATTCAATGCAAGCCATTCTGACTGTGCCAATACCAACTTTATATAAAAGATTACACTGTATACATTGAAGATTTTTATGATGCATAAAGAGAGAACAGAAGACTTGAAATGAATCAAAATGTCAATAACATTTTTGTGATTAAAGGAGACAGTAGAAATGAGCTTTTTAAAATCAATACCTGCTGCAGGATAATGGATGCTTAAAGAAGGTAACTTTATAGGAATTATGTATCAAAACATAAGGTAGCCGAAATTCTTAAATCATTCGTTTATTCCAGTATGTCCACACAGAAAACCAAAAAGAAGTCTTGAATATACAATGCAGCTGGATGTTTACTACAGTAGAGGGACTTCACATGATTATGAGACCAAACTTCTGTGCTGGATTTTTGCTCATTACTAAACTGTTAAATAAGGAGACATGGTCAGACTCATGTTTTCAACTAAATACACTGGTTGATTAAAACGATAAATTTTCAACAACAAAAAGAAACAACAAGTGTTTTCCTTTGTGCACTATAGTAAATGACCTCACGTGATAATGTGATGGAAAAGCTTTTGTTCTGGATTTTTGTGGTATTGGTTTCTAAAGAGACAAAGGTGTATCACTGTGATGCTTAGTTTTCTTACAGTTCCTGATCTGATTGAACTTTGACCCAGTTCTTGTCTGGCCTTTTTTAAAGAAAACCCATGAGACCATTTGTTTGACGTAGACAGAAATGAAGCTCAGACATGGCAGTGAAAAACTGATTCTCATTGTTTTACAAAACGCTGAACAGTCGAATTCCACTTAGAACTCAGACATTGTGGAGAAAAACAGCATGGTGTTTACTGAGCTGTGAAATAGAGAGACCGGGTTCTCCATTCACATATCGATCCCATGTTTAAAACTGAATGCATTGTTTGATTAAAATTAAGAAATTTTACTAACCCTTTTTATTCTTGTGCGGAGGTTTTTACATTTTGATTTCATACAAATCTGCATGTGAATAAACTGTCATTACTGCCAGTCGAACACCACAAGCATTTATATAATAGCTGAACAAATTTGTGTGGCAGGGTGAATTACTCTGGCGGAGTGTTTGAAGGTTCTTCAAATTTTTACACTCTATTTATGTGCTTTTCTACATAATCACCATCCTTTGAAATGCTTTTTTAAATAGAAGAGACACATTTCAGAAAAATACATGCATGTTTTTGGTTGAGTGTAAAGCCACTGTTACATCATCACATGAAAATATTCTTCTTTTTAAAGCCTCTTTGATCGCTCAAAAGAAGGTGAAAATCAGATGGTGCTAAATCAGAACAATAAACTCTATCCTACACAGCCATTTACTCCTCCTCCTATCTACACAGTTTCCAAACAAAATATTAAATGTAGAATGAAACATTTAGCTAAATACTAGAACTTATTGTCCAGCAGAACATTTAAACTGTCTCCACCTGCTCTGTTTATTCTCAGGGCGCATCTTGATACTATCTAACCCCCATGTATGTTATGGACACCTGGGGACTAACACACACACACAGTAGAATGATGTACGTACAATTCTGATGCTAATGAGCTCAGTGTAGGTGCGTTAGGTGGTTTACAGTAGTTAACTTGGCCACTCTGACTTGTGTGCATCTATACAACCCTACACAGATCAAGCTGAGATGCCTGTTTCAACAGCTACTTTGTAATCACAACATTGAATCATCCAATACACGACATTCCCATGTATACTGATCAATCGTGGGTTCTTGTAGTAGGTACTACTACTTACTCTTGCTTACTTCTATAAACTCCAAACAAATCAAATTTGTAAAAAAAAAAAAAAACCGAATAAATTACTTTTTATTAAAGTTTTATTACTATTTTTCTCTATTTATGTTATTTTCTTTACCTGTCAGTGGCTTGTTCAGTATAACTGATCCTGACATCTAACTGTGCTTTATGACTTGGTAGAAAAGCTGTTTCTACTCATTGCTATCCAAAAAGCAAACTATATTAAAATGATGTTATGCCAGCTTTAAAAACTGTATTTGTATCACTTTACAGTGACATCAAAATAAACTCTCATCACCATAGCTTTTATTCCATAATATAGGAAAAAATTATTTGTATTATTTTACTACAGAAAACATCATACAGTTGCATTCAAATGTGACCAAGTTATTATTACAGAAAAAAGCTTAAACATAAAAGTACAATTATCAGACCAGAAATGTGATTATTTACTTTTGAATGTATTAAAAATTATATGAATATAAACAATATTCTGCATATGCTAAATATGTCATATCTACACCAAAATAGAAGAAGAATAGCATCTGAATAGATTTCAATCAAACCTGAGCTGATTTTACTATCATTACTGGAAGTGTATAACATGATGAGGTTTTATTCCGTATCAAACTAAAAACACGTACAATAAAATACGTACAAAATTGTCAGTGTGATTTTTCTCCCTTTCATATTTATAGAACTCAGATTTATTTTCATTGGTTTTTGTTTTTTATTGTTTTATTTGTGTTCACCTGAACAAGTTTGATTAGAGCTTCTGTTCTGATGTAACTGATTTAACTTAGAACAATGACTTTTTAATAACCAGCATGTTTACAGTTCTAATTTTAAAAAAAGTTCTATTTTATTAGCAGTGTGAAAAATCAGCAAGACATGCTTTCAATAAATAAACCTGTGAGCAGATTCAGTGAAAAAGCCGTAAGCCGCTGACAGAGAGAGAGAGAGAGAGAGAGAGAGAGAGAGAGCGTGTGAGAGAGAGAGAGAGAGAGAGAGAGAGAGAGAGAGAGAGAGCAGTCAGAACAGAGTCGTTCAATTGTGTTATAATAATAATAATAATATTAATCAAATAATACCCGAGTCATAAAATTGTATTGAAATAAAACAATAATAACAGAATCAAACCAAAACTATAATAATAGTTTTTTGCAATAATGTTGTTATTATTATTTGTATTTTTAAATACCAAATAAAAGATTATTAAACGTAAATTCAGTGTTTGTACATCATGATTTTGTTATTTCTGATAAAATCAGTAATAAATAACAACATAGTAATAATAATAATAATAATAATAATAATAATAATAATAATAATAATAATAATAATAATAATAATAATAATCAACAGGCTTAGAGGTAGCACTGTTGTTTCACAGCAAGAAATCCCGGGTTCGATTCCTGGGTAAAGCAATAACATGTACAATAATATGTAATGCAATATAATGCCATATCATTTAATTAAACATCAACCGAAATCAAACTGAAACTAATAAACTCATCAAATAATCAAATTAAAGATAATCAAAGCTACAATATTGCCGGTCAGATCAGTGGTCATACGGGAGCGGAGATTAGCAGAAACACAGAGCCGGTAAAGACTTTATTGAATTAGCTCTGACCGGAGGGACAACTTGGCACTGATAACTATCGACCGATAGAAGGAACCATTACTGACTCCATCATTTCTTGGGCTGTTTGGATGCAATCGATAATCAAATGACCTCAGATGACCCCGTGATCGACGTCGATTTCCGTGCGGTGTGGGCGGGTCGCTGGTGTCGTTTCGATCGACCTGTTGATGTGTGATTACTGCGGACCTGATCCTGTGATTAAAATCAGCGAGGGTTAAAAGGTCAGAATCATCATCAGATGGTTAGACTTTTATATATAAGTATTGGGACACGACTTCGCTTTTTACGTTCGTATTAATCGGAATCCAGGCTCGGCCAGACTGGCATTATTGGGTCCTCGAGCCAGTTCATGTTGGTAGTTCCGACACCATATAATAACCGGCTTTCCGACCAACTGCTTTGCCACTTTGATACGTAATTGTAAAATATCGGTAGGAAAAAATGTTTCGTTTTCTTTAACTACAGTTCTGCATAAAATCTGTAGATGGCGTGTCGACACGATGCAGAGAAACTTTTTTATTTGTATTTTGCTTTAAACAATTAATACAATTATACTACAGTAAACTAGGGTGCGACTGACTCAAAGGAATCGACTGAACTGGTTCGTTTTACTAATCGACTCATATGAACTCGGCTCTTTAAACGGATTCAAAATCAGCCGCACTAGCACAGATGCACCTGCAGGGGGAGCCGTGTTGTGTTCAGGTCTCGGTCTCATGCTGTACCCCGTACAAAATACGGACCAGATGATCGGACTGTCCTATTGAAACACGAGTATTCACACATGTGACTTGACTCAAACTCTAGACTTAGGATTTGTGACTTTAGTAGAACTTTAGCCTAAAGACTCGTGACTTGACTTGGACTCTAAACTAAAGACTTGTAACTTGACTGAGACTCTAGACTGAGTCTAAAGTTTTGTGACATGACTCGTACTCTATCCTTAAACCGTGTAACTTGACTCATGTTCTAGCCTAAAAACTTGTGACCTGACTTAGATCCTATCCTGAAGACTTGTGTATCGATACCGACTCTTGCCAAAACCTTGTGACTTGACTTGGACTATAGCTCGAAGACTTGTGACTTGACTAGGACACTTTGACTAAAACTTCGTGACATGGCTCAGACTCTCCCCTAAAGACTGGTGACTTGACACCGACTCGTATTTCGTGACTCGTGACAGCAGAAGGATAGAATTATGCTATAATTTGTAATTTAGTCTCTAAACAACCGCCCTTTCATTACTTTTTTTTTCCTTCCAAAGGCGCAGGGGTCCAAATCACCGACTTTAATTAACAAGGCAATTTTCTTAACGAGCTTCCACTTTCACTTGCTAATTGATACTGCGCAGTGACTCTAATACCGCGCCTGCCTCTACCTCCGAAATAATCCCAGGTACAATGCCGGGGTTAAAGTCGTGTTGTTGTATTTCCACTCCCTCGTCGGTGTGTTTCGAGTAAGGAGGGTGGGAGGTCGAGGGAGGGGGGGGGGATGCACATTTTCATTAGTGAGGCACAAAGGACTTTTAATTAAGCAGGAAAATAGCGAGGCGGTTCGCGTGGCTCATTTAAGGCGTTCGGCGGCGGCTGGCTAATGCGAGCTGACAGGAAATAAATTCCCACCGTCGCTTAGTGCGGCGTGAAAATAATGCGAAGAGACAGTGGCCCGATGGAGGAGCATCCAGGCCGCCAAAGAGATGACTGGCAGCAGGACGAGGCAGAGGCGAGGCGATGACAGCGAGGCAGAAATTAGGCATACTCAGAATTTTGCAGCTCTTGATGAGTCCCAGATTAGAACAGCTGCCAAGAACCTGCCGGTTCCTCCTCTAGCCTAAACACTCGTGACTTGACTCGGATTCTAGCCTAAATACTTGTGACTTGACACTGACTTTAGCCCAGACTTGTGACTTTACTTTGACTCAAGCCTAACTGGCAAATTGACTCTGATTCTAGTCTAAAGATTGATGACTTAACTCCTAGTCTAGTTTTAGGACTTATGACTTGACTTTGCCTCTAGCCTAAAGACTTGGGACTTGGACACTAGACCTAGATTATAACTTTAAGACTTGGGACTTGGACACTAGACCTAGATTATAACTTTAAGACTTGGGACTTGATTGCGACTCTAGTCTTAAAACTTGTGACTTGACTCTAGCTTAAATACTTTGGATTTGACTCTGACTCTTGTCCAAAGACTGGTGAGATCAATCCGACTATGGCCTAAAGACTCGCAATTTGACTTAGACTCTAGCCTAAAGACTTGTGACTTGACTCTGATTCTAGACTCAAAATTTGGGAACTTGACTCATACTGGAGACTTCACTCTGACTCGCGAAAACTCACATCTTGACTTGGACTTAAAGACTTGTGCCTTGACTCTGACTCTAGCCTAAAGATGTGTACCTTGACTCGTATCATAACCTAAAGACTTGGACTCTACCTTAAAGACTTATGCCTGAAGGATCTGATCTCAGACCAGGTTAACTGATTAGTCACTAGTCTGGAGTCAGAGATGTAATCAGAAAGCTGATCTGAGATCAGATTCTTTAGTTCCATTTAAATCCCACACAGTCGAACTGAAGAAACAGCAGAAGACGATTCTTCTGTTAATAAAGTCACCGCTCTGCCCCTGGTGGATCGAATCCATCTTGCCGGTTCGAGCTGGAATGTCAGAGTTGAGCGACGTGGTGAGAAATTGATTTGCCTGTGGCTGACGCCCGTGCTGGTCGCTCCGGTGTGACCGATGTAATCAGACGTCTGATAATTCATGCAAAACTACTTCATTACTCTGCGATGAACTCGATGCTGCTTATTAAAGTCAAGATTTTATTCTTCTGAAAAACATGTGATCAGTCTGGGTGATACTGAGTGAGAGCATGGATCCATCCATCTGTTCCTCCATCTATCCATCTATCCACCAATCCACCCACCCAGCCACCCATCCATCCATCCATCCATCCATCCATCCACCTATCGATTCCTCCACCAAAACACCCACCCATCCACTCACCAATCCATCCATCCATCTATCCATCCATTCATCCACCCATCCATCCATTCACCCATCCATTCCTTCACTAAAACACCCACCCATCCATCCACTCACCGATCCATCCATCCATCCATTCACCAATCCATCCATCCATTCACCAATCCTTTCACCCACCCACCCATCCATCCATCCATCCACCCACCCATCCATCCATCCATCCATCCATCCATCCATCCATCATCTCCTGCTTAATCCTTACTAGGGTGACGGTGGGATTCCCCATGCCCATCCAGGGGCACAGTGTCCATGTTTTTGGAATGTGGGAGGAAACAGGAAACCTGGAGGAAACCCACGCAGACACCGGAAGAACATGGAAACTCCACCCAGATTGGGAATCGAACCAGGGACCCCAAGCGCTGAGAGGCAAATGTGCTAACCACTAAGCCACCGTGCAGCCCAACAAGGATTCAAGGATACTTTATTATCATTTTCATCGCATGTGGTACATCGGACATAGACTAAATTGTGCCTTATGGATTGAGTTTTACACTATTCAATTTAAATTGAACGACTGTGTTTTAATTAATTTAAAATAATTTGTAAATAAGGTTTTTACATATGAGCCTGTGAAATCCTGTATCAGGTCCTAATTTTTACTGCTCATGAAAAATAATCTCTGATCAGAGGGCATGAACACGCTGAGATAGCTAGCGTAGGCCTTCTAGAAGCATTGATATGGAGAACTCAAAATCATATATTTTGAAGCAACAGAGGTTGCTCTGCACTTATTTAATGCTCTAGAGAAAGCAAAATTTATTATGAAGGCGTAGGCAGAAAATAAAATAAAAAAACTGGTGCTAACCAATGATGCTAAAATGTGATTGGGTTAATGCCCTAATAAGGAAATACATGTCTGGAAATCGTGCTATGAAGGGAATGTTATGAAAGGAAGCAGACAGACCATTTGAAATAATTATTAAATATCCATGAACAAAATTAAATTAATGTAATTAACTCCTGATTTCTCACACCTGAATTTCCTCATGCGGGACTAATAAAAGCATATCAAATCATATCATATCATATCATATATCGTATCATATCATATCCCGAGATATACAGTGGAATTGACAAGGCTTATATGTCTACCAATACAATACAATACATGGGACAAACCTCCACCCAAATTAAGACCATTACTGGTGCGGACTGCAGCCCAATAACTATTAGATAGCATCTCTGAGGCAGAGGGTTCAGAAACAAAAAACTTTTTCAAATGCCACATCTTTTTCAACGCCGCAAAATTGTCCGTTTGAACTTTGTAAGGGTGCATAATCATGAGACATTGAAAGGTGGAGGAAAGTTGTATTCTCTGATGAGAAATTTTGATGGTCTTGATGGCTTTCAACATTACTGGCATGACAAGGAGATCCCACCTGGGATGTTTTCTACACAGCACAGTGGGGTGGTGGCCGGGGTACTGTCTGACAAAGGACCAGTGGCGGCTGGTTTTAAAAAAATTTAGGGGGGCGCAAACAAACGCGAAAAAAAATTTATAATAATTTATAAGGCCTACAGCAATC
>JAOUQU010217163.1:0-13924 GCA_028566735.1 Ammoglanis amapaensis | reverse complement strand
TCTCTCTCTCTCTCTCTCTCTCTCTCTCTCTCTCTCTCTCTCTCTCTCTCTCTCTCTCTCTCTCTCGCTCGCTCTCTTTGTCTCTTCATGTCTCTGTCTGTCTCTTACGGTGGCTTAGTGGTTCGCACTGCTGTCCTGGGTTTAATTCCCAGGTAAGATGATTTCTGCTTCTGTATTCTTGTAGGAATGCTGGTTTCTTCCTACAGTCCAAAGACATTCAGTCAGGTTATTTGAAGATACTGAAATTGTCATGTGTGTGTTTGTCTCTGTATGGTGCTATGTCCGGTAAGTGGTGGTAAAACTTGCTGGAGTTAATGAAGAACATTGTTAGATTTGTTGTTAGAAGAAAAGATTACACAATAATTAAAACTGGTTTTCACAATATGGTCGCAAGCTGCTCAAAGCATCCCACCAAGGGAACAGTGATGCCCGACATATGTCAAAACATAAAGCCTGATCCTAAAAAACTGTTTTTTATGGTGGATATAATCACCCACCGTGGTTTCCCTCGTGATGTCTAAAAGATGTTGCAACACCACTTGAGGCCCCAAGAAGGACTGAAAGGGATACCAGAAAGCCCTTGTAGTGTACAGTGCAAAAAAAAATTCCAAATATTTCAGTATGTCTGGAAGCTGGGGTAAGAGCACTGAGGTAAGGTACTATATAGGGTATATACACAAACAGGGTAAATGGTTTTGCTCAAGGGCCCAACAGTGATTGCATTTGGGGTTAGAACTGAACCAGAAATTTTGAATTCTGCTATACACTCCCGTTTGTAGTGCATTTTTGGACCGTTTTTTCTGACACAACATGGCTGTACCCCGTGCAGATACCTCAGAACAATTGTCGCTTGGCTGTGACTGGGTTATAAAGACTCTATGTCAGTTGTTCAGTACCTTGTAAATTGCAGTAAGTGAATTTGCAGTTTTGCTCGTGTGAGAGGGTGTGGAGACGTTTCTTTGGCATTAATCAAACCTAGAACGTGGATACAGGATTCATATGAGTGTCTGTGGGTATTCTGGTTTCCACTCACGTCTATAACATACCAGTATGTTAACAGGCTACTCTTATCTGTACCACGGTACGTCAGTGATTAAGTGTGATTGTTGTCCTATTTATGAAAATATAATAAATAACCGGCAAGCAGTAGCTTAGTGGTTCAGGTACTGGCCTCTCAATCAGAAGATCGTCGGTTCAAACGTCTCCCCTTCCAGGTTGCTGCTGTTGGACCTCTGACTAAGACTATTAACCCTTGATTGCTCAGACTGTGTAGTGCAACTGTAATGCGAATAAAACCAATATTTTGTAAAGACTTTTTTGAATTATGAAACTACTTTTACTTCTTTACTTGAAGTACATTCATGTGACCGGTACTTAAGTAAAAGGGTGTGGCACTGTTGCTTCACAGTGAGAAAGTCTGGGTTCGATCCCCAGGTCCGGGTACTTTCTGTGTAGATGTTCTCAGTGGGTTTAGTCGGGGTTTAGTCCAGTTTCCTCACACAGTCTAAAAACATGGACATGTGGTTATTAAATACACAAAATGATCCATGCGTGAATTTAAAGTTCCAAATGTTCACTCTCACTGGTGACAGTTTAATTGATAAATACAAATGCAATGCATGCTGGGAGATTAGTGCTGTACCTGCACCACTGTTGTATTGTACGTCGATTTGGATAAACGTTTCTAGCAAATGCCGAACATGCAAATGTAAAAACTGTGCGGTTGTTTGTTATGTCACATGGACAATGATGTTTAATATCAGTTTTGTGTAAATTAATATCTGTTTTGTGTAAATTAAATTAGCGACAGAGAATAAAACGGAAAGTTACTACAACCGACCATAAAAACCGGAGCTCGAACCTTACAAACGTTCTTGCCCAACATGTGGCGCAGAATAATCAGTGCAGAACAACAGTGCCATCTGGTGGCGAAATCTGCCTGCAAGTGTTTAAATCGAACTCCACTTCGGTAAGAATTTTCCACAAGATGTTTACAAAGTTAAACGAGCATCACTGATTCCATGTGCTGATGCTGGACTGGACTAGACTCATGAGAGACAACATGAACCTCCTCACACAGAGCGTAAACCTCCAACATGTTCTAACTACACACCTAAACGACCACAAGAGGGAGCACAACAGCCATCAGAGCAATGTCGTGAACACACTTGTAGTTAAAGTCGCTTCACTCTGAAGTTGTCGGTGCTTTGATGTTTACGATGTTTTGTTTATGATCAACATTTAAAATTGTTTGTTGTTCAACATCGATTAGATAAAATCTACATCGATCTTTCTCACTCGTCACTAAAACCGTAGAGTAAACACAGACACCACAGAACCCTCAGAAATTCGATGCCCTCTATGGTTGGTGCAGTGAATTGCTACACGGTGCACACACTCTCCATACAGACCTATTAAAGGATAACGACGGTGTGCTCAATAAAATCTTCAACTCTTTGAGATTGATGATGCTATTGACCTGGACAGTCGCTACGGCAACACATACTAAAACAAATCTGTATGATACAAAGAAGATTAACACAGTCTCTGCTAATAACAGCGTTATCATCTGCTGTATTGTCTCTATTTGTAAATCTCCATCACTGACAGGTAAATACATGCAGATCAGTGGCTGCACACGCATGATATGAAGTCTCGGCTTGCCTCAGTATGGAGGTGGTACAAGCAACAAGAGAATCGAATAATGGAACTGGCTGTGATCTGACTGGTGAAAATGCAAATTAATAAACATTTTAAATATCGTAGTAGCAGTGAATTTGCAATATTAGCATCCACCATCTATGTTTACGCACATGAAGTATACATGAAGTATACATGTGTGTGTGTATGTGTGTGTATGGGTTATCTTTCTTACTACTAATGTGTGTTTATGAGAGTGTTTATGGAAATCGATCTGTCCTTGTGTATGTTGGGAGTCAGCTGAAGGTCTTGCTTGGATAGGGATGATGAGAATGCTTTTATGACCTCCACACATCCTTGTTCCATCATGTTCCATGTGGTCTGGTTCTAAGCTGTTTCTGTCATCTAAATGAAACTAAATTGTTTGCTAGACTGTGTGTGTTCTAATAAATCTAGCTGGGTTTAGTCCTGGTCAAGGTCAAAATACAATAGAAATGTCTCTTTTTTCACACATCAGCTTGTTAAAGCAAAATTATAAGAAAATACAGATTTTTTTTAAAGAATGTTTCATGTTTTAGTTTGTAGAGGTTTTTGAATTGTCTTGATTGAGCTGAATTCAGTCATATTTAATAATTAAGTTATATGTCTCAAACTTGGCTGTAATGAACACACGGCCATTGATACATATCAACACATGACTTGTTTGAAATGTCAACATTAGTAGATATCATATTTTGTTGCTGTGCCAAGCGAGTCTTATTAATATGTGCTTTAAGAAGATCTATAACTTTTGCTTAGTAACTTATAACCTAGTAATTCATTCATTGATCCCACTGTCTGTGTAAAACGAAGAGTTCACAATAAAGAATATGATTTATTATAACTTCTTACCCAGCTTTACGATATTGAAACAGATCTGGTGATTCCGGAACTGACTGTAGACAGTGTGATATTAAAACTGTGCAATTTTGCAGCGAGGTGAAGATGTTTCTGTTTGTGCACGTGTTGCATGTTTATGCAAATTGGTGGTGCTGCTGACGCTGATGGTGTTGAAGGGAAATGTGAATTTGTGGAATAAGCAGAAGTGAAGAACAGAGAGGATGGAGGGCTGGACCGGAGGAGATTGGTGGGGGAGGATAAAAGAAGACAGGAGAGGTGAGAAGGTGGAGGTTGCACTGATGCTGCTGACTCAGGACTATTTGGAAAAGGTTGATTTCCACTCTATTTCCACTGCTGCTTTGTAATTCTAATGAGAAGAGTGAAATATTGTCAGTGACTGCAGAGAGAGAGAGAGACAGAGACAGAGACAGAGAGAGAGACACACAGAGATTGAGAAAGAGAGAGATCAGATTAAATAGTGACTGACTTCAGGCCGACCAGCGCATCATCAGCAAGCCCAGCCAGTTCTAGTAACAGAAGAAACAAGCAAAGAAGATGGAGGGAACGAACTAGAGAGGAAGGAACGAGCACTAAAGAATAAATATTATGTATTTACATTCTAATTCTGTATAATGAATACATTATAGATTCAACAAGAATCATTTTTGTTACTGGTCGGACTGGATTATTGATTTGTTTTTACTCCTGATGACCTTTCTGACACAATCCTCTCTATTTATCTGAGCTTTCTTTTACATGTGCACCTGTTATACGCCAGTGATCGTAACCATGGTTAAAGATATAGTCTAGTGGTTAATGGGCTGGGCTACTAATCCAAACACCACCGGTTCAAGATTTACCACAACGAAGTCATTGTGACTAAATTATAGTGCATATACACTATACACTGCATTAAAATGCACTTACACTACATTATAGTGCACTTACACTACACACTATATTATAGTGCACTTGCACTATACACTACATCACAGTATTGGATTGTGAGTTTAAATGTCACCACAAGAGGGCGACAAAATCATACAGGATTTTTTTATTTTTTTTACAGCTTTTAAATTAAATTTAGTTTTAACTGCTTCTAACTTCATTCGATAGAGACAAACATTGGACGGGGTAAACATCAGCCATAATTCGGAACTTTTAATTTGCGCAACAGAAAATCCTTCACTCTCGTAGATTTGGTAGCCAGTGTTATTTGATTTAAAATATTTTGGAGTCGACTCTTAACTTGACTCGTGAATTGTTACAAATCGATTTAGTAACTTTTGATCACTCAGGTGATATGTTTAACATAAACATATTTGCTTCAATTAATTTAGATTTTAATAAACAATTGATTTCTATAATATATTTAATAAAAACAGATTGTTATGTTTAAACATAACGTTTAATTTTAGGAATCGATTCTTTAGAGTCGATTCGTAGCTAAAGCGGTAGTTGCTTGCTAGCGGGAGCCAGATGAGTTTGGTCATGTCCTAAATTTAGGACTGGACGATTTACTCGGACGCAAGGCCACTACAGGAGGTAAGTGTGTTTGGATACAGGGGCAAATACCATCGAATTTGTAGGAAATAACAGTATAAAATGTAGCTACGACTGTCAGATGCTGGTCTGAAGTTGTTAGCTGGTAGTTGCTATATGTAGCCGTGCATGTTGTACCAGTGAGGGTTGTTCGATATATTGCCATTAAGTGTATCGCGATATTGGACGCTTTTTTATCGATTATGTCCTTCTTGTGATACACTTTGTGTACCTACATCCAATAAATCTTCTCAGATGTGACTGTAAAATGGGCTACATTACTAAATTTAGTAACTAAGTCTCATTTTAGTTAAATTCTAAAGCTTCCAAAATGATTATTTATTTACTATATATTCTATATACTATATATGTGCTGGAATACATAATCGTTTACATTAATCTCATTTAACACTTTATACTTTTGTTTCACGTTTTCCTTTTATAGTATAGTCGGATTTCTGAGGGTTCTGTCACGTTTGTGTTTACTCTTTGGTTCCAGTGATAAGTGAGAAAGTTAATTCTAAATGTTGGATTATGAACGAAACCTTGCGGCACCGACATCTATAACTACAACCCTGTACGCCGCACTGCTTTGATTGTTAAAGTTATACTATAGTTATGTTAATGTTATACGTTTGTACTACTGTTACACATACACGTGCAGATTGTTGTGTATTTTGCATTAGTTTTGTATCGTATTATTTAATACACTTTACATGCTTAATTGATCACCTGTTAAACACCTGTTTACACTAAACACCTGTTAGGATCTGTGTGTTATTATGTCCACGATGTAACTTCTAAACAGCTTTTGTTAGTAAAGTTCAAAGAATCAGTTGGTGAAATATTTGTGGTTTATTTTTACGTGGTGTTGCTTCGCCTTCTGTTTGAGAGGGGTGATGACAGCTGGCGCCTGCTTGAACGAAGCCAAATTTGGAGTTGTGTTAGTGGGTGAAAAGTTGTGTACCGGTGACACACGCTTCCAGACCTGCTGAAACACGGTGTGAACGTTTATGGAACGTTGTAGTATTGTTTTTTATCATAAACCTTTATAACAATAATACTTCAAAACTAAACTTTGGTACACCACATGTATATCCTTCAAACATGTGAATACGTGTGATGTCACTTTTGACGTATATTAACCTATGCGGACGTACTTTTGGTTCACTATGGCGCAATTTAAATCTCATCTGACAAATGAAGTACAACTGTGACACCTACTGCTGAATCATGAAATGTAACGTCCGCTGAATAATTGATCCGATGTGCGAAATGAAACAGTAAAACGCTGTTCCAATCTTTTACATTCAAATGAGGAAGTTCTCGGCCCAGCATCAGCAATTTATTTACGACTTACTGTGCATCATCACTCACAGGGGTGGAAGATGGAGGACCAGCTGATTGAGGACAAATCCTCATTTTATGTAAAGGCTGAGGAGTATTGGAAAGAAATCCCACCCACAGTGGACGGCATGCTGGGAGGGTACGGAAGCATTTCCAACATCGACATCAACGGCTCCAAGAAGTTCTTGCAGAAATTCCTTGGGGTGAGAGACCAATGTTTTAATTTGTGTCCAATATCTCAGCCCGTCTGATTCTTTGCTAACTTAGAAGGATTTTATTTGTTAATACCCAATAAAAAATTAATGTTATGAAAGTCGTAAGTGAAATATTGCCTCTGGTATTAAACCAGTTAGCCCTACAGATTAGTAGCTTCTATGTGAATAATCAGATTATTTAATTCACCTCAATTATACGTTTACTGTGGGAGGAAACCTCCACAGAATGGACGTGGGACCTGAACCCAGGACCTTCTGCTTGTGAGACGTCGGTACTACCCATGGTTCTGCCTTGTTGTGTGTCTTTAGGATGGAAATGGTAAGACTAGACCCGGCTGTGCTCTAGATTGCGGCGCAGGAATTGGCCGCATCACCAAACGTCTGCTGCTGCCGCTTTTTCGCACCGTAGACTTGGTGGATGTGACTCAGAGCTTTTTGGACAAAGCACGGACGTATCTGGGTGAAGACGGGACGAGAGTGGGGAATTATTTCTGCACCGGCCTGCAGGACTTTCAACCGCAGCCCAATCGCTACGACGTCATCTGGATCCAGTGGGTCATCGGTACGCCAGATCCGTTTCACTTATAATCCATCAAATTAACTGCGAATGTAACGATGCCACGGACAAATCAATTCACTTGAGGCATGATTCAAATAGTCCTGGGTTCGATTCCTAAATAAGACGATTTCTTTTCATGTAATCCACACACTACTTTTCTCTCCAGGTCACCTGACTGACGATCACCTGGTGGACTTCCTGAGACGCTGCCGTGGTGCCCTGCGTCCCGACGGCCTGATCGTAATAAAGGACAACGTAGCCTGTGAGGGCGTCGTCCCCGACGAGGTAGACAGCAGTGTGTGTAGAGATCTGTCGTGTGTGCGCCGGCTAGTGGACAGAGCTGGACTCTTGGTCATCCACGATGAACAACAACAGAACTTTCCTGAAGAGATTTACCACGTTCACACCCTCGCTCTTAGATAGGAAGGACATGCAGCGATTAACGAGGTTGTGTTTTAGGAATGAGGCACTGGACAGTCCCCCCCCCCCATGAGGATGGAACTGTGAGAAAGTTGAGCCAATGTGGGATGGATTTTATCTGGTTTGTGTAAATCGTAAAGTTATTAATGTATGCACGGAATGTGTTTTCTGAATGGGTTTGTAAATGTTTATAAAATAAATAGCTTTATAAAAATGTTTGTTGAGACTATTTTTGTATGTTTTCTCCCAAAATATTGTTCATGCAGGTGAGTAAACTGCCAAAATTGTTCCATATTCAGAGGTGCCCATGTGGCACAGAAAGAAGACGCTCAGCTCTCCTACTGCCCTCTAGTGGGCATAGTAGTCATTGCTTGTCCTCTAAATAACTCATTAGAAAAATTGAGCATATCCCAGTGGTTTATTCAATGTTGGACTGTTTGTCGGTTCTTGTATTTGATGTGCTGGATGCAGCAGGAATGAACAACAATAAATATCTGTTAATAAACATGCAACCAGTTTCAGGTAAAATGTTTGTGTGTACGATCAGGCCCAGGTTTCACTCTGGAAGCGTTTGGCTTTCTCCATCATATCCAGCATTTCCTGTGCCTGGTTCTCTGTAACGCCACCTTCCTGCTGAAAACTCTGCTTGACTGCATCACAAACTGCACTGGGCATCTGCTTGGCATTCCTGGACCAAACATGAGCAAAACAATGAGCCAGTTATAGAAGCCATTTACCAAATTAAACCTTAAATCGCAGGTCACAATTCATACAGCAGTCATTCGTGTGCTACTCACCCTGCTATGTAAAAGGACGCGTTCTTGTTTGTGATCAGATCCCATATTAGCTTGGACTGTTCTGCAACTCTGTGCTGAACGTAGATCTTAGTTTCCTATGAATAAAAAAACCCTGTACAGTTCATCTGCAAGTTGCAATAAATGTGTAAATATAAAGATAAAACTGGAGGTCTGGAGAGTGCAGAGTGATACAGCCCCAGCAGTGCAATGAGAGCGAGAGAAAGAGTGTGTGTGTGTGTGTGTGTTAAATAATACATTGGATTTTAACATCCTGATCTGTTCTTTATGTTGTCGGAACTGACCTGATCCCTGGAGAAAGCCGTGAACAAGTTCATGTGACCCTCCCGAACGTTCTGCTCCCACTCGGAATGAAAATAAAAATCCTGGGTCTGAGATCGGCAACCGAAAAACAAAACGTTGCCTAAAATAAAATAAAAGATTCAACATTAGAGAAGAGTACATGCTGTATTCCAGCCTTGTAGAGGACAGCGAAACGTACCCGTTTTGCCCTGAGCAATTCTCTCCTGTATGGCGGCTCGGAATGGAGCGACACCCGTCCCGGGTCCGACCAGAATCACAGGTGTGTGGGGGTCCTGAGGGAACCTGAGGCTACCTTTCTTCACCCACAGGGGTACAGAGACAGCACCTAAACATTACACATGGCATAGTTAAGATGAGAATTGAACCCATACACACACACCACACTATAATCCTACCATGAGAAGGGTCCAGAGATGCCAGACATGAGGAGCAGAGGCCTTTCCGTGGCTTGTGAAGTCGGGTTTTATATTTTACCACAGCCACCAAGATCTGGAGACGGTTAGGATGAGCCTAAAGAACAAAATCATCCTCATCCAACCTCAAAATGATGATGAGACTTACAGATGATGGAGAACAATAAGGAACGAGGTCTTACCAGGAGAGAGGACGCTATGGAGAAGGATCGTGGCTGAATTTCAGGGAACAAATCGAGCAGATAATTAACATTTAGCTCAGCAGTGGTATGAGGGAAATCAGTCAGGACCTAAAGACACACAAATAAAGAAAATAGATTTTATTTCCATTTATCTTCTAATAACCTTTTAAATAAGATGAAGACGTTTACAAAGAACTATTTCTGTCTCCCTCTCTTTGCCTCTGTATTGCGATCTCTATTTCTAGGCTATTTCTCTCTCGGCCTCTCCACTGTCTGTCTCTGTCTCCTGAGCATGTAACAGAAATTACTGCAATACTCTGCTGTGGCCTGTGCTTCCTCGCTATATATTATAAAGTAAATGTACAATAAAAAAAGCATTTGACTTATTTTACAGTTATACACTGAACAAGGACAAGCTCATTCAGCCTCGTACCTCCAGAGCTGTACGTCGTGGTCTGTTGCAGTAGCTGTGCAGTTCGTCCTGACCTCTCGCTGAGCTGAACTCAGTCAGTTTCTCACGTTCCAGCTCATTACTGGCGAATGTGGCGAGCATCTCAAAGAACGAGCGACGTGGCACTGCAGCGATGTCTAAGAACTCTCGCATCAGCAAGCGAACAGTACAGGGCTGGGGTAGACCAGCAGGAACGGGCGCTGGCACACAAACCATCACAATCAGTAACATCAAAAAGCTTCCATTACAGAAATTAGTGAAAATAGTTCCAATATAATCAAGATTTTCTTTCTTAAATGTGTTTGTACCCTGCAACAGACTGGCAACCTGTTCAGATGTTTAGTGTATTCGCCCTGTGTGTTCCGCATTGACTCTAAATAGGATTAAGTGATGGTAACACTGGGTCTGACTTAGAATGACCGAACATTTTATTATACAACTATAAAGAAAATAAAGCCCCCTCCCATACACACACACACACACACACACAAACCTGTGTTGGTATCTGTAGGTATTAATGTAAAGTAGCGATCAGGGTCCAATCGTAGCAGCTGGCACAACAGCTCGACGTCTTCTGGAGAGTTCCACGGCCTCATCATCACCACATCACCCGCACTGAACCTGGTAAAGCACGAGTTCAGGTAGGTGTGTGTGTGTCTGCAGTTACAATAACAGTTCAAGCTGTTCATTATTCCAGCCACCTACTGGATGTTTGATCCTGTGATATCAAACTCAATATGTCGTACATCCTGGAAATGAGACGACTCGGTTACTCTGTGATTGAACACGACCCGTGCTGGGAAGGGACGAGTGGACGAGGGTGCGATCTGGTCCTCAGGTGCTTCTCTGCTCATCTCAGCTGGAAGGTCTGTGCTGGGATCCAGAAAACGGAAAACATAGCGAGGAGGAAGTCTACAAGAAACACATGATCACACACTTACTGACTGATTTACTGGGTGAACAAAAGTTCTTTACCTGTTAATTAAGTAACTGCTTCCGCCCCCTTGTGTCCAGGTGCTTTAGTTCTCGCATAAAGATATATATAGATTGTATATAGATTGTATAATTACGACTTTTTAACCACCCTGTAGCATTAATATTAATGTGTAATAACAGAAGAAAAAAAGTAGATCAAAAAACGAATAGATGAGTCGATTATGAGACACTCACAGGCCTCAGAGGATAAAATGAACTCACGGATCTTCATCGCTGAGTGGGTTCGAGTCAGCAGGTGGAGGACACACGGATGAAAACTTCTGCCAAAATGAAATCAGCCAGGGGTCGACGACTCCATCAGGTCTTTAGGAAATAAGACATAAGATGATGAAATCTTCTACAGCAGCGAATCAACCACAGTTTTGAACTTGCAGATGTGGTTTTATAATTATTATAATAATTCTGATCTTAATATTCCTTCCGTGAAAACTTTAACCTAGTTGCAAGATTCTCACCCCAGATCATGTTGATCATCAGCCAGACCGACAGAAAGAAGCGCATTAGCACCGAGCTGAAGCAAACGTTTCGAGAGCTTCTTAGCCACAAAGTTGAACCTGAAATGTGACAGAAATTAGAACATTTTAAGCTACAGCCACCTAAAACATCGTTAATGCAAACCCATTAATTACTGCATTTATTGATTATTGCTACAATCATAAGCACATTTATATTCCTGTCCTAGTCTACACACATTGTGTCCTGGGTCATTTTATGCCAAATCTCACTTTGGATATGAGGAATCTCCCAGGCCGAGCACGGCACAGTCCAGACGACACAGAGAACCAGCAGGTAAAGACTTCCTGAATAGAAATTTCCAGAAATTCTATAGGACAAATACAAACATAAAATATAAGTAAATATAAATGTATACACAACATTTTCATAATATTCATACACGTAATATTTACTGACTACAAGACAGCCCTAACCACGGTGCTCAGGGGTTTGGTGCATCTTTCACAAAATCACTTTGTGACCTGTCGACTCTCAAAATTAAACCGATAACCTTCCGATTGCAAGCTTGTTTTTTTAAACACCAGGACATGACTGCACCATGACAATTGTTCAGAGCTTTTTCCCTTTGCTGTATGGGATATAAAAACAGTATAGGAATGACACTGGTATTATCAATGTGATCATTCTCACCCTCATGTTGTCTGGTGGGTCACCCTGGCCTGTGGTGGCACACACCAACACCACCAGCGACTCGGAGATTAGATTTACCTGGTGAACACACACAGCAAACACATCTCCACATCTGCAGTATACATAGCATGATTAAAACAATGTAAGTTGAAGACAATTATTGAATTAGGTTTGTGATATTTGTATACAGACCACATTATAGGAGTCCATAGCTTGCACCCGGACACTGATCCTCCTCCTTTGTGCCTGTCGACCAATTCTTTCAGCCGTATCCTGGGCAGTGCCAGTCTGACTCCCAAACAAAACCAGAAGAGTTTGACCCGACATCCCGCCACACAGACGGCACTGGTAGAAAAAGGGCAAATTATGATGAATCGTATTTGTTTGTTAGGTGACACGGTGACGGTGGTGAGCACGATGACATCACAGTACGAAGTCCCGGGTTCAGTAAGATGAGTCGGATCTTTCAATGTGGAGTTTGCATGTGTGGGTTTCCTCCGGGTCCTTCGGTTTCCTCCTACAAAGCAAAGACATGGGGCCAGGTTAATTAGAAATAGTGAAACTGTCCTCTCTCACTACACTACAACAGACTGTTGACCTGTTCAGGTGTTTAGTGTATTCACCCAGTGTGTGTTCCAACGTGTGCCCAAACAGGATTGTTTACACTAGTAACATTAGATGATATCAGTTGTTTGTGTGTTTTATGATGATTTAACGTTATTTTTTACACTTTGTTTACATTAATGACAAACACTCGACTTAGTGGCATTTATTTACTCAATAAAATATAAACTCCCCTTTTCTTAACAAAACTGAACACCGCTGTTCACTTTGTAATTAATCGTCTCAGTCGTTGTTATAAATGTTCATAAGCAATACTCACCCACCTCACTGCTGAACACACTCGTATCGACTTTTTTTTTCCCCACTCGTTTTCTGACAAGGCCCACCTCCTGCTCTCTGATTGGCTAGTTTTTCATTCACAGCACGCGCGTTCAGAATTACGTTAGCCTTCTGTGTTTAACCAAACATTTAGATATAAATTATATTTACTAACTAACTAAGTGTTGGATGAATTTAATAAGCACATTACCGTGACAAGTAAACATATATGAACAGGACTTTTATTTTAGAAAAAATATTTTCTTTGCTTTACTCATAGCAACGCTTTTATAATTACAACAAATAAACATTTACATCGATAAATGCTTGTAACTATGCATAGAATTCGGTAATAAAAACACTTATCAGAAACAGTGGGTGGAGTTTCACTGACCGAATACGGGTAGGAGAAGAACAATCAGTGGGCGGACCTGTTAACCCGGAAGTGGTACCGCACAGTGGGCAGATGGTTTATCTTTTTAAAAATGGCGATTAACAAAGGTTCAGTGTTTCTCTGTGTTAATGTGATCTTTACTTTATTTATGATTGAAATTGGTGCTCGGCTGCATCACCTGGTGCTGAAGGTAAGTGGGCGCTAATGTGCGAGGTTCTGTCAGATTAGAGTTTATTATGAACACAGGTGCACTAATCCTGGTCTCAGTCTTATTCAACCTGATCTGACATCTCAACTACATCATCATATTATTTACATGTATTATGTACATGACTACACTGTCATACATGTGCATGTAATAAACATTCATAGCTTGACTTATATCGATGGGATTCTTACTGGAGTTTGGAACATGACTGCTTGGATTCACTTCCATTTAGACACAAGAACATTACTGGTTCTAATCCCAAAGCAAAAACAGCAGAACTCAGGACTTTTATTATTCTGATGCTTCATTAGTGCATTAAAATAGAAACAGCCTTCCCTAAACTGTTGGTGCTTTAATGGCAGTTTTAATTTAGTTCTATTTTGAACTTAAAGTAAAATAAATGCATATGGACGATGCCACTAAACATTATATATATATATATATATATATAGATCTCTCTCTCTCTCTCTCTCTCTCTATATATATATATATATATATATATATATATATATATATATATCTGTGCAGAGTT
>JAOUQU010217056.1:2852-13925 GCA_028566735.1 Ammoglanis amapaensis | reverse complement strand
TATATATGTCTATTCCATGTATATAGTACTTATACTACTAATAATAATGTGATTCATATTATAAAAATGTTTTATGTGTATCTTCATGTTAAATATTTAATTTCCAATGTTTACTAAGTTCATAATTCGTAAGATTAAGACATGACATTATTACATTACTTGACCCTTGAACTGTTATATAAAATGGTCCATACTAATAAACACATGCTTTGTTCTAAAGTTGTAAAAAAAGACAATTAGTTTGATGAGGAATGCAATGTTATCACCGGTTACTAGTTATATAATTTAGCATTATTGCAGTCAGATAAATAACTATAATAATAATTCATAGCAGACAAAATCATATTTTTAAAAAGCAGTTCAGCTATTATTATTATTATTATTATTCAAGTTGTCATGTTATTTAATTGTGTAATGTTTGAGTAATGACATGCATGTTGTTGCAGAGTGTAGCCAGATAGACAGACGCTGTATATACAAAATTACATTTATGGCGAGCGTTATGAGTATGACACTCAACTGTCTTACTCTCCTCGGGTCACCTTTCATGGAGAATACAAGCAGGCATTTCCTTTACAGTGAAAGTCACACATTTGCATACACGTACTAACTATATGGCAACCTATTCCTATTGATAATATGAATTCTGAATCCCCAGGCTCTCGTCTTCTGAAAGGATGTCTAAACATGTTGATGTGTGTCTGCAGAACGTAGTGCCTATTTCATCCAAAAAGCATTAGTAAGATGTTGGACCAAAAGTTGTGAAACCAGTGTTCCAATGATGCTCAGTTTAGTTTAATAGGGTTCAATCTTGTGGCCCAACTCTAGAATTCAGACTAAATTGCTCAAAACTAAAAAAAAAGTTGGCTATTTGAAAACATCTGAAGAAACAAGAGACAATGAAGATTGTTGTTTACGACTTGTGTGATTGGCTATTGGCCACGTGTCAATGGGGTCAAGTGAAGGCTTGATCAGGGATGGAATGAAGCAACAGTGTAGGAAGTGAAAATCAATCTGGTAACTAAATACGACTAAATTAAACTAAAACTAAACTAAAAGAAAAGTGTGACTAAATGAGTGAATAATTGACTAATTGGCAATTAAATACTTAATTGGGAAACATATTGCAAATAGCAAACAATATAAATACAATCATAAACATTGAAAAGTTCTTAAAGTAATAAATAAACACTTTTACATGGATTAAAAATAATTAATAATTAAATTAAAGATAATTAAAAGAACTGTATGTTGTAACAACACATTGTGTGTTTAAAACATATTTATTTATATTTTTAACACATCTGTTTGGAGTGCATAGAATGTTTAGCTTGCTATTATAAGGCCAACGGTAACTTAATCTTTTGTGGGAGCTGGGTTACATGCCAGTGTGCTTTATGCAGTCTTTAAAAGAAATATGTAAAGGAATATAGAAATAGATCTGACACAAGTGCACATGTTAAGTTATTTTTTAATCTATACATACCTGTAGCAAATATATATAATATATAAACATATCATATTTGCAATGTATCCTTATAGTTGTGTCTCATTGATGTTTTAACATATTGTGTTATTAGGAATATTTATTGAGCATTAATATATGATCACAATTGTAACTTACTTTGGTTATAAGCGTCTCATATATACAAAATCATTTTGAATCTTTATCTAGTTTTATATTAATGTACTGGCTTTATTATTCTGCTTGGAATACCAGTTCTGTCCAAGGATCTTCCATGATAGTTCTATGTAAATGTTTATGCTGAGAAGGATCCATCATCCAAATAGTAATACAGGGGTGTCATAGTGTACATACAGTGCAAAACAGACAACAGTCGATATTTTAATCTGCTAAACTACTTTTTTTTTTATTTTTACAAATCCTATACAATCAATACCGAGTAAACTAACAAATGTAAGTACTTAATAAAGTGCTTGACATGCTAATTTTCAAGACATGAAACTTTCAAATGCCAGAACATCAAATATTTTCAGAAAATGTGTTCGAGCCGTTACCTATAACTGTTAGACACTCCCTGCAGTGTGGTGTTTATGTGTATTTTGTTCCCATGATTATGGTTATGAGTTAGCTTTTATTATTATGAAAAACTACCAGTTATGACTGTTGTTTCCTTTTAACTAACAAACAAGTTTCCATACACGGGTACATGAACAATGACCTCTTCAGTGACCACATTATTAATGACCACAAATTCAGTCATGTGATGGCTGTGAAAGAATTTTAATGGAAGTGTGCATTTAGAGGTTTATTATTTATTTTTTAAACTACATCAAAACTGAGCTCTCTAAAATATACATGAATCCATTTGCATTGTGCTAAGTTTGAGTGATTATCATTTATTAAATCTGATTTATAAAAAAAATATGAATAAATGAAACATAGAAAGGCAACATTTCTGGTGAATATGAAAACAAATCAGTGTAATTCCACTCCAGTGTTTTAAGTAGAGACATGTTGTAAAACCCTAAACAAAGTACCAGCTTACAGTGAGAGAATGTTGAAGGATTACACAGACATGATGAGTAAGTCATTTTGGTGTAATGTTTTAATCAGTTTTATTTTGATAAAAAGTGTAGAATTTTACTGAAAAATATTGAGGAAAAATATTTATCATTCTTTAAATGATTTCAGAAATGCAGTCAATTACAAACATGTTTGCTTTTTGGTGTGTTTTAAAAACGTTTAAAAATACCTACCCTGATTAAGTTTTATTTTGTTGGCAAATTTAATGTGACTAGACTAGAAATAAATTTCTGCGTGGTACACCAAATCATAAAAAAGATACAAATTACATATTTATAGTCACACTACTTCATTTGCAGTCGAATATAGTTTCTAATCCTAAAACTCAAAAGTATATCTAAGTATAACAATCAAAACAAGTTTTACATTGATTAAAAACAGAAAAAAATTGCTCATTGTTTTAGCTAGTACCAGTGAAAATTATGTATATCAACAGAAAACTAAGTAGTGTATCCAGTAGTGATAAACATGAACAATTAAAAAAGCAAAGTCCATAGTGCTGCTTGTTTTGGGGAAAACATGCAGCTAATTTCATGTGCTGAACATTAAAATGACAACCAGACTGTAATAAGTAAAAGGTTCACAAACAAAAATCCATCACTGGTAACAGTAACAGTACCATTAAACACAGATATATTTATAGATGTTTGATGCTATTAAGGTGGCGTGGAGTGTGACACAGATTAGTGAAAACAATGGAAATGATCTGTTGTTACTTTTATAAGACAAATCACAGATTTGCTTGTATGTAAGGCAGTTTCATATATAAATAATCTTTGTCTTTAGCTCATGTTGGTCCACTATAATGGGAAACTGACAGCTGTTTACAAAATACTCACATATAATAAAGCTTAGTATAAATCTTACTCCAGACCTAAAGCACATTCAGATGCTGTACAAAATTACTGATGTTACCGTTTCCATACTAACTAAATATATTCTCTAAATAGACTCTACATTTATATTTTATGAGGAAACTGCTTTTTTATGTTCAGCTTGTAAAAGCGCTTGTTTCTCAATGAGTTTGCGGAAAAGCCCATCTCTGTTGTTGAGAAGCTGAGCATGGCATCCAACCTCTACCACACGACGGTCGTCCAGCACAGCAACAGCATCGGCATTCTGGATGGTGGAGAGACGGTGAGCAATGACCAGTACTGTGCGTTCTTGCATCAGGCGCTCTAGAGCCTCCTGTACCAAATACTCATTTTCTGTATCCAAGGCACTGGCAGAAAGCGGCACAATAGAGAGACAGTTAAAAGACATGATTAATTCACAAAAAGTTTAAGAAATAGCTTATAATTGTAATAAAGTTTTTATTATTACTATATTTAATTATAATGTAATTATTCCTTACAAAAACATAATTCCACCAGATTATAATACTGTGAACACAATAAGCTCAATTAAGTATCTCCGATTCATCTAAACTGCATGTTTTTCAGTTGGGGAATCGATTCATGTTGGTGATTCTTTTAAGATTCAACGATATTCTCTTTAAACAGCAGAGGGCGCTAAAGCTATTATTCTTTTTACCACAAACCTGAACCCCATATGATTTGTATTGCATCATGGGTTGAATGTATTGTTACACCCCCAGTATATTCGTTTTTATCATTAGTATTGGAAAGTATTAAATGAAAATTTTAGATGAACCTGATACAACGATGAAGGCACGAACAAGGACTAATAAGTGTTCCTCTCTCTATAAAAAGATTATTCATTATTTTTGCTTTGAAAAACTATCATCTTACCTTGTAGCTTCATCTAATAACAGTATCTTGGGATTCTGATTCAGGGACAAAAGTAAAAATATTATAAATCAAAAGATTATTTTGACTTATATTACTAAATATATAACTAAATATTTACCATTAGCAATGCTCTTGCAATGGCGATTCTTTGCTTCTGTCCACCTGATCAGTTAAAAAAAAAATCAGTTAGTGAGTTCAAAATGCCACCACATTCATAACCATTCATCATTCTACATTCTTATTCTTGAAAAACAAATTACACATCTAAAAGATGTTAAACATATAAAATATTAAGTGCCATTTTAAAAGGGTACCTGAAAGTAGAACACCTTTCTCTCCAACAACAGTGTCAAAACCCTTGGGAAATTTATTAATAAACTCCTGAGCATTCGCTATCTGTGCAGCTCGGAGGATGTCCTGTGATGTGACCTGTCTAGGGTCCGTTGCTCCATAAGCAATGTTCTCAGCTATAGAGCAGGAAAATAGAACCGGTTCCTAAACAGAAAGCAAAAACAGTCAAGGTTAGGTCTGTATCAGCGACCAAACACCTAAGATGACATTAATAAATAAAATCAAAAGCTCAGCAGAAGAACATTATATAAACACAATATACTCAAACATAATATTTACCTGGCTTACAGTGCCAATATTACTCCTTAACCAAGAAGGGTTTAAATCCCGGATGTCATGGCCATCTACTGTTACAAAACCTGTCAAACAAGAAAAAGCAATATTTGCCCTATAATGGAATTTACATTGACACTATCAAAAAGATGAAAATCTGTACTGCATAAAGATTGTAAAAAAAATATAAATAAAATAAAGTTATAGACATATATGTGAAAAATTGAAGTAGTGTCGGGGCTCATACAGAAAACACAAAAACTACTAAATTAAAAAAGAAACATCACTTTCACATAATACACCAACATGAAACCCAATGTATTATGCTACCTATATCAAACATAAGATATACAAATATATCATTTTGCTATATAAATAAAGTGCTACAGAAAGCTACATTTCAACTAATGATAAGTGATTAACATAATCACACTGTATAGAAAATAGTGTGTGGATTGGAGACCCCAGCCCAAAAGTGGGCAAAAAAGTAAAATACTTACCTGCATCAGGGTCATAAAGACGAAGCAGAAGAGACACCAGAGTAGATTTTCCTGAGCCACTTGGACCAACCACTGCCATAACTGAACCAGCTGGCACAGACAGGCTCAGGTCCTGAAAGACAGGGGCATCCTTCCTCATCGGGTAAGAAAAGGACACATTATGGAACTCTAGGGCTCCTTTAAGCTGTTCAGGTCTTAATACAAGCCCATCTAAGAAAATAAAGATACACGTTTTTCTGATTATTAAAATGTTATTATGTGAGATCATATTTTCTAGTTAAAAGACTGTAAGATAGCACTCTTCACCATTTAAAGGCAGTTTTGGCTTCCGGTCCATCAACTCCCACAATCGACTACCAGCACCAAATCCTTTCATCAGTTCGGAATAAAATGAGCTTAAACCTTGTAAAAAAACAAACAAAAAAAAAAACATACACTAAAAACTTTGAGACAAAAGTACTTTTGTACAAAAGTAAAAGACATTAGTGTGCACTGTGTTTAAAGAATGAAAGTGATGTGATGATTTACACTTACCAGCAATGCTGATGCCAACCCAGAAGGAGTACATAAGAAAAGAGGAAAGCTCTCCCACAGTCAGGTGTTCACTGGCCATCAGTAACCCACCTTTATACAGCACACTCAGGATGATGGCATTTCCACTCAGGCCCGTCTACACATACATGCAGTGGGTGAACAAAAACAAAACCAAAACCAAAATACCATATGAAAAAGGTTTGATTTAAATGCAAAATCAATTCTAAAAAAGTTTAAACGGTTGGTAAAATGTCAAAATACCACCTCACCCTCAAAGGCAGCAATACAATCAAACCTCATGTGGTCAGAACAAAATCAAGTTTAGTTTACACACAAAGCTAAAGGCCTATATCAAAAATATCCAGCAACTCTGGAATTGAACCAAATGCAAAGTGCCATGACCTTTTTTGGTTGTTGATGTTGTTGTTTGCTCTTTGAACGGCATGAATCTATTAAATATTAACGATTGCAACATAATTAGCAATTATAATAACAACTGCAACATTTTAATGTATTTTACGCTAGTATATTGCTTTAAGAACAAAAACATGGTGCTAGAATGTCTTAGTAAGACTTACAATTCCAAAGAATCCTGCACTTAATTGAGCTTCCTTTTTAGCCAGGTGTAAAACATGATCAATCTTCTCTGCATACTTCTGCACTTCCGTCAGTTCTTTTCCAAATGCTCGAACCGTCCGCAGGTTACTGATCCTCTCTTCTGCCAGCTATAAAACAAAACAGTCAGTGAAATCAGATTTTACTAAATAATAATAATGTTTTAGTACATCTTACAATTGTTCTACAATGGCATAATACTTGTACCTGTGTCGCTTCTGCCAGAGAATCCTGTCTTCTTTTAGATATGGTGCGCACGTATCTGCCATAAATAACCGCAAAGCCAGCCATAGGAGGTACAATCATCAGCACAAAGGTAGCAAGACTGGGTGATACATAGAACTAAAAGGCAAAGAGAGAATTCACTGTCTTTGAATTGTGGCTACAATTACAAATGTTATTAACTAGTTAAGATGTTGCATGAATACTTTTATAACTGCTCAGCCACTACATAATGGAAACTAATTACACTAACAAATACACCAACATTAAATTTAAATAGCGATTTAAGAATGTAAACAGTTTAAGTACAAAAAATGAGTAAAGTTAAAATTAGAATGTTGATATATCCAAATAGTAATAAAGTGATAATAAAATGCCAATAAAATGCAAATAGCAATAAAGTGATAATAAAGTGACTAAAGCAGATTAGAGAACTGAACATATTTGGGCAACAAATATACGTAGGTAAGTATTGTGTACTTGTTGTTGCTAATTTACATTTAGAGACTGATGTGTGTATGTAGTCTACCCGTGGACAGCAGATGGAAAATAGCTGTTGGTAAGTCTGATGTAAAGCATCTCCCATGTTTAAGATTAATGATGACACATTGTCCCTGTTAAATAATAGGAAAAAATAACATTTTCTGCTCACCATCATACTGACTCCAACTCCAGCCTGAGCAACTGCCCGCAGTCCATCAGACAAGTTGTCAGTGAGTGCCCGTCCAACCAGTCCTGTGTCTGCTGAAAGGCGGTTAACCAGCTCACCGGTGCGAGTCTTATCAAAGAATCCAACCTCCTGCCTCAAAATTGAGGAAAAAAGTGTTTCCCGTAGACTTCTCACAATCTGATGCCCTGCAAAAAGCACCACAGGTAAAAAAAAGTAAATTAAGTTATGATAGAAGAAGTTACTTCAACTTTAAGTAAAATGCAACTGCAAGTAATAAGGTGGAGTGTTGCATTTGTTAAATTGTCAGCCCAGAACCCCCACAACAACACCCCGAACCAGTGGCCAGTAAACTGAGGAAAACATAATTTCCATATGTAGAGAGCTCACCTGAGATTTGCATGAGATACACACGTGCAGCGTTGGCCGCACCGCCACACAAAAAAACTCCCGCCAACATGGTGCACAGCGAAGTCAAAGAGCCAGTGAAGTCTTCAGATGGGTTTGTGTACACTGTGTCAATCACTTGACCCAAGAAAAATGGTGCAGACATGGTGACGGCACTGGAGACCATCAGGAAGCCGACAGCAGCTGTGGAATTATACAGAAAAATACACAGACATCCATTATCTAAGTGCAATAAGAAAACCAAACATTCAGCGCAAACAAATAAGACCAAGCAAAAAGAAAAGGCACTTGATGGGTACATAGTCTACTCTTGCTAAGGTTTGTATCACTGCTGGGGGTTTTGGTTGGTCAGGCCTCTACTGAAATACATGACTGGATTTTCTGAGAAGGGCCATGACTGTTGGATTGAACCCAATAATTTTGAGTATTGTTTGTTTTATACGTTGGGGTGTTATGAGGAATTATGCAATCACAGACAGTCACATGTCTTGGTGTATGTATCGTGATTCAAGATCATTTAGACAATTTATAATGAATTTTTGTTAACACACTTAAAAAACGCTAATGTTAAGGACACAAAAATCTAAAGTCTAGGTCAAAGTTGGTCAGTGATATCATGACTGTCACGACATGACAAAAATTCACATCATGTCATTTACCAAATGATCTAAATATTTTCCCAGATAAGTATGTGTATTTATAACATACACTTATTACTTTATGGAATTCAACAAGTCTAACAGGTTTTTACGTATTTTATTAAAGCCTCCATGTTAAAAAATCATCCATGGAGAAAAACATATAAGGAATATAACAGGTACATAAGGGACATAAAAGTCAAATATTCCTTTCCACAACATAAACAATCTGTATGTACCTATTTACTTAAATCCATAAACCAGAGCATTGTAGCACCAGTCCCAAGCCCTGATACATTTTCAGCATTTAGCAGATGCAGTTAACCAAAGCGGCTTACAGAACAGTTACAGTCCGAGCAATGAGGGTTAAGGGCCTTTCTCAAGAGCCCAACAGTGTCAATCTAGCAGTGATGAAGTTTTAAACTGGTGTCATTCATATTACAAGTCCAGTACACCAACCACTAGGCTACAGCTTTTGGAAAGGTTGTGTCAAAGAGAGGTGTGAGGAAAGGCATCTGGCATAAAAATTAACCTATGCTAAATCAGTAATATGGATAATGATCCGCCGTGGTGACCCCAAACAGATGAAGACAAAAGCAAACACCTCTGAACACGACACAAAAACCATATTGGTCATATTTTACCTGATAGTCTCCAACGCTCTGGATGAATAAGTTCCAATAACTTCTTCAAATCCGTTGAAGATGGTCGCACAGGTTTATCGTCAGTCTGGTTTTGACTCGAATCGTTTCCTGAACGCTCCACTGATTGGTTAGGACCTGCAGATGTACTGTAGAAGGCACAATGAATGGAGGTCCTGCAGTGTCCCCAAAAAGCTGGTCCTAGTCTGGCATGAGGGAGCTGGGAGGAACTTCCAGGTACAGGTGAACCATGTAGATCTGAGCTTCTGGATCTGTTCTTACAAACCAGCTGTCTTTGGGATCTCTTGAAGGTCTGAGCTGACACCTGATACAACCTTACTGAAGGCCTACAGGTCAGGTTCCAGTGGTGTGGAAGTCTTGTCCGGGCTGTCAGTCCGAATACGTGCAACATAGTTCCTTTTACTACAGGAAGTGACTGTTTAGATGGAGTAAAACTTTTGATGGAGTCCAGTTGCTGTTAAAACACAAGCATTGTGTCAGGATCACAATCAGGTGACATTAGAAATGTAAATCCAGTCTGACTTACTAAAATATATATAAATCTGATTAAAGATGATTAAAAGTAGTGGAGAGAAGTCCAGGTTCCTGACATCTCGGTGAAGATAAAACAGCTCTGGTCGTGTTTATTGGTCGGTTTTCGACGGTTATTGGGACACATTATCAGTCACTGACAGCAACACGCAGCCCCGCGTTTACCTCCTTATCTGCTCTCACACCCAGGCCGCCCGAATGTCATCAAAATCTGTCCCACACTTCATTCATCGGTCTCACCCCACTGTGTTTCATCATCACACTATAACATTTCCACTAACACGTCAAATCACGTCCAGAAAAAAAACCTTTCACCCAACCAAAAATAAACACACGCAGAAGAGGTGACCCCGTCAAACGTCCTCACTGTCAGTGCAAAGTAAATCACACTTCTCCAGTCTAATGGAGTTTCCCTATAAAACCACCACAACCAAAATCATACTAGCGTACTAAACAGTACGCAACCAGAAGACCTGAACGACGCGACTCGTATCTTATACAGCATACTATATAGAATAAAAGTATTCACTAGAGTGCCTGGCTCAGACATGGTCGACGATGCACGAATGGTCGATTCCATTCAATTCAAGCGAAACCACAAAGTCAGAAATACTTTGTAAACATCGTAAAATATTAAGCAGCAAACATACAACTGCTTGCTTAGATAACTTTTCATTTTTTAAATGTATACAAATCATCATAAATCTTGAAATATCAGTGGTTGAGGTATTAATTTGATATTGAAGGTAGGATATCACTCCAGTAAGTCTTCAGTTTAGATTTTTTTACTCTTATCCAGACCCACTTATATTTATCTCTCATTTTATACATTGAGGGTTAAGGGTCTTGTTCAAAAGCTCATCAGTAGTGGGATTTGAACTCAGAACCATCTGCACAGGAGTCCAACATCTTACGTACTGAACTATTAGTTCCCTTAGTCGATTAAACAGGGTCAGCCGTGCTGTGTTATGTTTGGGTTTTCCTCCATCACTCATTTGAGACACATTTTTAGACAAAAGCGACAGATTTTCAAAATGTACTGTGGTAAAAAGTACAATATTTGACTCTGAAATGTAGTCCCCCAACTAAAAATACTCCAGTAAAGTACAAATACACAAAAATACTACTTAAGTCCAGTAATGAATGACATTAACTTGACTAATGTCCACCACTGCTGAAATATACAGCATACAGAGTTTATATTCATTATACAATTTAAATCGTTATCTAGGAAAATGTACAGTAGCCATTCGTAGAACTGTGAACCTTTACAAGAGCAGTATGAACTTTCATAGCAGAACTGTGAACCTTTACAAGAGCAGTATGAACTTTCATAGCAGAACTGTGAACCTTTACAAGAGCAGTATGAACTT
>JAOUQU010216947.1:0-13931 GCA_028566735.1 Ammoglanis amapaensis | reverse complement strand
CGGGTCATACACACACACACACACACACACACACACACACACACACACACACACACACACTACCAGAAATGTACGGACACACTCTATCAACATTGAGGACATTTAGGATACTTTTTATTTCTGATGTAGGTACAAACTATGCAAAACAACGCTACACATTTTACAGATTGTGTTTCGTTTCACACAACAAACAAACATCTCTCACTGAAACACCAATCGTTTCCTTTTGTTTGCTCCGCCCCTGCGTCCGGCGTGCCCGCTGTTATCACTGCCACCTATTTTGACTTTAAAATGAGACTCGCTCCAGGTGCTCTAAATTCCTCCCACAGTCCACAAACATGCAGATCATCATCAGTGTGTGTTGTTGTAAACGTATGGAATACTGTCTATACAAACCCTATAGCTATAGGTTACCCGAGTGTCAGCATGTTTGTGGACTATGGGATCTTACACTCAGAGAACATTTGAATACATTTAAGCATCAGAACCGCATTCGCATGCAACACTGCAGCACCCCCCGGAGACTCGGAGTGTAATTACGCCGGCTCAGAAAGACAGGTTATTGTTGAGGCAGAAGGAAGGACAGCGGCACACGGTTACGTACCGACCCCGGGGCCAAATCCACCATCTTTCTTTCTCTTTTTATCCAGGACCTGCAGAGCTGGGATTCAAACACGAGACCCAACAATCAACAACACGAAACATATAAACACCGAAGATGCCGGAATTCTATTTATTTATTACAAATTTAATCTTATATATGTGATTGTTTTTATTTAATTAGAATAATAAGTGTTTTATTTTCTTCTGAGGTACAAACATCCGGAATGAAGCCTAATTCGGAGAAGAGCCAGCGCCCCCTGCTGTTCGGAATGAAGTTCTTATATTTCTGATTATAGATAGATAGCAGGATAGGCAGACAGACAGATAAGTAGATAGACATGTCTGTCTGTCTGTCTCTCGAACCATCTAGCCGAGCTATCGGTATATTTAAACATCTTACCTGTCTGTCTATACAACACACCTGTCAGTCAGTCTGAGCCTCGCTCTCTAACCTGTCTCTCTACCTAGCCCATGTTATACAGTAGTGATCAGTGCCCCCCTGCTCCCGCTTTTACCCCCCATGTGGCCCCGCCTGCAGTGTGCATTATGGCTGGTACTCACTCAGGGCTCCGCTCGCACCCACACCCAGTCCAGGCTCTTTACAGGCGGGTGGGGTGGCACTTTGTCTCTCGAAGTTTCCCGGGTTAGAGAAATAATCGCGGAGCCTGGGCAGCTCTCTCCCGGCCTCCAGCAGCTCGGTGTGGAGCTCCAGGGCGGTCAGGATGTACTGATCCCGGAGCAGCTGCGCGGCCATGGCGTCCACGGACACCCGCGACGGTTCAGCGCTACCGCCCGGTCCGGTCCCCGGAACTGCTCGGTGGTTACCGGGGGGTAAGAGCAGGCCCGGATCCGTGTCTGTCGGTGGCGGAGGGGAGAAGGGCCCGGGGCTCCGGCCTTGCGTTTCATCGCTCGGGCTGCGCTCGCTGTCACGCTGCGGTCTCCGGCGCTCGGCTTCCTCGTCCGAGTCGCTCGCGTTAAACGGGTTGATGCTCCCGGCGGCCATCTCGATCCCGACCGCGCTGTCGGTGCCGCCGCTGGAGGACGGATGGAAAAGTCACGGATCTCACACACCCGCTTCCCCGATTGTTTCACCTCCCACCCGTATTGCGCCAAATTCCGCCCCCTGTCAAAGAAAAAGCCCGCTGATTGGACAGTTGAAAGGCATCTGTGCGGGCAGTAGACGCCAAATCCCGCCTCCTGTCAAAATAGAGCCCTCTGATTGGACAGTTGCAAAGCATCATCGCTGTCAGCACTAACCAAATACCGCCTCCTGTCAAAAAAAAAGCCCGCTGATTGGACAATATTATTTACAACAGAAGGGGGCGCTGTGTGTCTCCAGTGTAATGCAAATACAACAAGTGGATTTAAATCTCACTAGAATTCTATAAATTCTAATGTAATAGAAATACACGTCGATACGACATGTAAACATAGAACAATCCCGAAAACGGGTGGATAAACTCCAACAGACTCTACCTGTGACTGACATGAACCTCGGAATTGTGTCCCAAACCGGGTTTATTCTCTGTGTTCTAGAATGCATTCTACAAATAGATTTAACCACTCCAGTCGCTCACCTTAAATAAACACAAACTGAAATATACTGGAGGAGAACATACCAAACTTATGATGGATTTAAAACACAGCTAATTAAAAATACGCTAAACATAATGAGGTCCAACATTTGTATTTAATTCAAACTGTAAGTGCTAACTTAATGATAACTTTTGATAAATAATTAAATGAAAAAATAATAGATAAATGCAAGATTCGCGCCCCCTATTGTAGCTATAATGTACCACACTGACAGGTATAGCCTGGTCCCGAATGAATGAAACGACTTTTCAAAATAAAAGATTTGACGAGAATTACCTCCAGTTTACTCGTTTAATCGTTTCTTTGGTCACTTGACAATCTTCTGACAGAAGTTTTTTTTAAAAAATATTTTTCTTTAAAGCACAGATGCCACATTAATCTAATATTGTTTCCCAAATAATCTGTCTTAAAACGTTTAAAGCATAAAAAAATTAATATTTAGATTAATAATATATATTTGGATGTGGTGTTTGTTTGAAGTATATTTTATAATATAATAGTATATAATCAAAGCAGCGATTCTATTGAATACAAAGGTACCAAACTCTCTCAAATATTTGTGTCAGTGATAATCTAAAGAACTGGGGACTTTTATTTTGACAGATAGCAGGACTCGTTTATAAATCCCTTCAGCTGCGTTTAACGAAGCCCAAACTGCGAGATAAAGAGGAGCTACCACACCAGAGACTCGGTTACTCAATTATATTATTATTAACCGCATTCGGGTAAAAAGTTCTCTTTTATTCAAGTTTAAAAACGTCAATGATGTCCAGACACTCGATTAAAACTGATTAAAAAACGACGTTAACGAGCGTCGTGTTTGAAATCTACTAAGCGCGCGTGGGCCACGGTTGCCAGGATACAGTCGCGAGGCTCTGATTGGCCGCTCGAGCGAACCGAGACTAACGGTTGTTTGTTTGGTAGTTACTGCCTGACAGGATCCGTTTATTTTATTAAGAAACAAACACATTCTGGCTCATTTACACACTAAATCTCCAATAAACAAAGTTTTGAGGTAAAACCGGTCACTTATTCGACTGTAAATATGGAAATCTTGAAGAATGAAAACTTAACGACCGGAGCGGCTGAAAAGACCTACTTACCTTATATGGAAATGAAGGTGACGTCAGCGGGCTATTTATAGGATTTGTATTCTGTATTTAAATTTGTTATTAAAACCGCTGTTTTATTTTCTTTATTAGTCAAGCTTAAGTCGAAATCCAGAAAAGGAAGAGATTGAATCAGCTGCTAAAACCGTATCAGCACCTAAACAGAATAAAGGTTAGAAAGATTGAATTAGTAAGTGTGTGTGTGTGTGTGTGTGTGTGTGTTTCATGACATACAGATCCGTCTTAAAGCATTTTTTGATCTAATATAAATGAATGAAATCAAGATGTGTTGGGCAGGTGGAGAGATTGTTCACTCTCTCTCTCTCTCTCACACACACACACACACACACACACACACACACACACACACACACACACACACACACACACACACACGTATCTGCCTGTGCTAAATGTGTGTTGTTGTGTATTTAGATGAGGGGTTTGGTCTGAGTTTACAGTTGGGAGAAGAATACGAGAGAAAGAAAGAAAAGTTGAAGGAAGAACTCCGTCAGGATTACAGACGTTACGTGGCTATGGTGAAATATCCAACATTAATCACTAATCACCTGTATAATGTGTATCTGGAGGATCGAGCAGTTGTGTGTGTGTGTGTGTGTGTGTGTGTGTCACCATCTATTAACTCTCAAAGTTTGGAACGATGTGTTGTTGAGATGGCACAGATCTAATCGAGTGTTCCTCCAGATGACTCTAAAAATGAAGCTCATTTACTTTAAACACTGTATATTGTTGTATGTTCTTTAAATCACTTGCATACACTTCAGTTCTTTTTATTTTAGTGATCTTTAAGAAGTTCTCGTGCTGATTTTGTGTTGCAGAACAACATCTTTGAACCAGCACCTCGACTCCAAAACGCAGGTTTTAAAATACAGGAAAACGTTACAAAGGTACGAACGGCTCGTGTCCACAGGAGTCGTAACATGTTTATAGGATGAGGTGATTTGAATCTAAGCATCGGGATCATTTATCTTTTAAAAAAACTCAATCTCCTGGTTCTCATGATGTGTAGTAACTAGCATGTTATGAGCTCGGTAGCAAATCATTTTTGTTTTATTACAGGACGAGAGGATTCGAGACGACAGTGTTTTACTCCAAGCTCAGGAAGAATTTGACAAGATTAGAAAAACTTCAAATGAGCCACAGGTTTGAATAAAGTTCTACTTAACTACTACTACTACTACTACACACACACACACACACACACGGCACAGTGTTTGGATGTGGAACTTCCATTAGTTCTGCTTGTTGTCTAATGAAATACATATTTGAATATAAACATTTATTAGTACATCTCTCCTCCTCCCCAGTCTCTTCGAGATCGCTACTCCACCGTCACTCCCTACCATCCATCGTTCTCTTTTAAGTCACATCAACAGAGTCCGCAGAGGTCACCGTCTTCCAGGAGGCACGTTGGCACCGTGACCGAGCCTCCTCCGATCAGGACACACACCAGAGCACCCAGGCGTCGTGAGGAAACACCCGAGCGCAGGTACACCAGGCACCCCAGGTCCCGGAGGTACAGGGAGCGCTACAGTTCCGAGGAGGACCTCGACCTGGAAGAGGACGAGCCGGAGGAGCCCGAGATCGTTCTCAGGAGGAAAGGGAGGCATCGAGTCGGAGGGAAGGAGTGGCGCCTCCAGCATAGGACTGACGGGTACATCACAATCCTAAACACACTCGGCTCACTTCTGTCTCTCGTGTATTCATTATCACATCGAAATACATGTGAGGATGTTTAGCTTCTCGTTAAGCTAATTGCATTTACACACGAACAGGGCGACCCGCGAGAGAAGAGGAGTGGATGTACGTACTGGTAACGAGGGAGGGTATCTAGAGGAATACAGAGCGACTCCTCGAGCTACAACCATTGAGTAATGATCTTTATCTGCTTTTTATTTCTGACTTATCTACTGTAAATTCATTCATTTCTGATCTTCTGTTCTGTTTATACACACACACACACACACACACAGTCACTAGTCATTTGTTAAATATATCTACAATATACAGACCAACTCTGTATTTTTAAAATACAGAAAATAGCAAAATGAGAGAAAGAATGAAGTAAAATTGTGTTCCAGTGAAAGACACATTTACATACACTACTGAACGCACACTAGGGGGCAGCAGTGAGCACAGTAGGGGTTAACATTTGGTCAGGTTTAGTTCGTAATGTGTTTGTGTTTACACTCGGTTCTAGTGACGAGTTGTCGAACAACGAATGATTTTAAATGTTGATCATAAATTAAACTTGTTCTACGGAGAGCGACGACTTCTTCTACAAGCGTGTGCACTGTATTGTTCTGATGGCTGTAGTGCTCCCCCTTGTGGTTTTAATGTTTAGTAAATGATGGAGGTGCACATGGGGTGATGGTGGAGGGGGCTCAGGGTTCGACACTTGATCTTCATCCTGACCGTGATGTGAGGCGTCGATGATTTTTGGTTCAGTAGAAAGTAAAATGGTGTTAAAATCAAAAGTCTTTGCACCCCTCATACCGCTGAGTGTGTAGCGTAGAAACGTTCAGCGGTGTGAGGACTGGAGCATCGATCCGTGCTGAGATCTGCAGAGCTACAAATCAGACCAAAGTGCTTCTTTAATCAGAGTGTAGAATGAGGACGAGGTCCCGCGGTTGATGCTTTTTGTGTTTGTGATCATCCTGCAGTCCACCAGCACCGGTAAACAACAACAACATGGCAGCTTTTGCTACAGGACTCTTGATCGGTAAAACTTTTCTTCTCACATCGTTACACGTTTGGAAGCAGATCAACGTGAGATTAATAGCTGTGGTCATTCATGACTTTTTGAAGGGTGTAATGAGCAGGAGGAGGCCATCCAGAGGAGGAAGGAGCGCTACAGGCAAGAACTGCTCCAACAAATAGAGGAGCAACAAAGAAATAAAAGAAAGTAAGTGCCGCCAACTGGAGTTTAAAAAACATTACAGGTTTATTATCATATATATCATGTTTACGGGCACACTAGACTTTACTTGGTTGTTTGTTACGAGGCTCCCCCTACAGGCATGGAGAAAATGTTGACCGTGGTAGACGTCCTTAGTTACCAGAAATTCTACCTCTTGTTTACAGACTCTGTTGTTCATTACATTTTTAACACAACAACTGAAATATTTATGGGGTGCTCCGTGGGGTTTATTCAGCACCAGTAACATCCAGGTCTGAATCTCGGTAACGTTATCGAGCAGACAGGAGTCACACAGACATGTAAAACACCTCCGAGATCAGAGAGCAAATCTTAAACTCCTCTCGTCCTGCAGGGAGAAGGAACTGGAGTTAAAAGTTGCAGTGACAGGAGCTGTTGATCCAGAGAAAGAGGTAATGATCCAAGATACAGATGATTAATGTCTCTCGTTCAGTAGAAGATCTCTCACTCTTCCCCTGTCATGTGTGTTTAGCACCAGCAGAAGCAGGTAAATGTTTTGGTGTTTTTAGCCAGTAGTGGGCAGTCTTGCTTTAAACTTCGTCTGTACACCCAGTTATTCTGATTTACTGTTTCCAGTGTTTAGATTTTCTCTTCTCACAACTTTGTTTGTCTGTGACCGTCTGCCTGTCTGGGTTCCACACAGCCTCACCGTATCCAACAGTTCGGCGTGGTCAAACGCGAGCACCTGGGCAGGAAACAGGACACGCCCTATAGACCCGGCATGGTACCCGGTGACAGAATCGCACAGGAGTACGAGAGGGAACCTCCCGAGATACCTCGCGTGGCGTTCCAGTCACCCATCTTGGATTACAGCACTGCCATGGGGCACCCGGCAGGTGCCAGGTTGTGGGGTACCGGTGACCCCCAGATGAGAGAAGACTTACACAAAGGAATCTCTGGAACTCTGGGAGAAATGGTCGCCCCCAGGTAGACATTAAACTCCTAGTTAAAGCCAGCAGGATTTCTGTTTGATGTGTTTCTAGGTCTTGAAGTGTTGTTTCTCCTCCAATAGAGTTACTAGCAACCCTCCACCACCAGCACCCGCACTCTCTGAGGCGTACAGCACTCCTTATGATGAAGCCTACTATTACTACGGAGCACGGAATCCTTTAGACCCTAATCTAACATACTGTGAGCAATCTACTGTAGTCCATTATATTGTTCAGTCGTCGAATGTTTGCTTCCAATATGTCAAATATTTCAACTGAAGATAATTTTCTTCTGTTTTCTTTTTATATGGGATGTAAATTCTTCTTTTCCCGCAGTGCCGTTGGTACAGAATCTTCCCGCTGGCACACACGCGTCCATGCTGCAGCCTCCCGCCGGGCCCCATGAACAGTAAGTGCTTTGCTTTTATTTACACTTTACAGAGTCTTTTATATCCTGTAATAAACACGTCTGATCTCTGTAGGTCCACATTACAACATGACCCGTCTCCTTCTCTTGGATCGTTTCCTTCACAGAGATCCCAACACCCTCGGGAAAACGTCCTCGGTTACAAGGATGCACTTAGACAACAGGTAGACTTCATCTCAGACATGGTCATCAAACATAGAAAAGAAAAAGCAGAAGTTCAGAACCCGCCGTGTAGTTTTAATAATAATGATGCTACATGTGAGCTAAAGTGAGCACTTTCAGTACAAAAATTCACCTGTTAAACACGATTATAGAAGCGACACTTCAGTGGTGTGTAGCTGCAACACAACAACGTGTGTGTGTGTGTGTGTGTGTAGATCCAGGAGAGACAGGAGAGGCGGAGACAAGAACATGAGGAGAGAGAACGCTACGAGGCCAAGCTGGAGGCCGAGATGAAGGCGTACGAGCCGTGGGGGAGGGGGGGAGCTGGTGCCCCTCTCCGAGACCAAAGAGGAAACCTCATCAGTACGTCCATCAGAATCCGGGGGGACGTGTGACCGCTCGCAAAAATATATAAAGTACAAATAGAATAAAATAGAAAGACCAAAGCATTTCTACATCTATTATAATTCATTTTCTACACTCTGGTTTTATCGGACTCTTGGGGGCGCTCTGTAGATAGACACCATAGTGCTCTGTGAAACTGTTCATAAACTGTGTGGGAGAACATGCTAACTCCACACAGAGCCCCAGATCCGGCTGTGTAAAGACTGCAATATATTACACAATGTTAATAGGGGGCGTAGTGGTTAGCACAGCGCTCATGATTATTCTAGAACAAACGTACACATTATAAAGAAGAATCTGATCGTTCTGATGTTTTGTTCGTTTCTAGGTGACCTAAAGCGCATGCACAGGAGTAACGAGGAGGCGTATAAGAACCCCAAGTCCCACAGCGACCGAACGATCGTGGTACCCACGGACCAAAACTCAAACACACCAAGAGCCGAGAACAAGGAGTCTTCAAGAGTGTCCGGTAATAACACACACATCCACCCAAACTTCCTGTCCTCGTGATCGGAAGCTATCCGGATCGATTCCCAGAGTCGACAGGTCATGACCTAAAACAAACCCCCCTCTCCCTAACTCTTCCTCAGGTCCTGGAGGTATGTGTTCTTTACTGCCCTCTAGTGTGTGTTTCACTGCACACAGCCTCTTCAGACATATAATGGAGTTAGTTACAAACAATAAAGGTGTAAATTATTCGAGATGAGGACTGGAACCAGTCTGTAGTGATGAGCATGAGAGGATTTCTTCTTCCTCCTCCTCCTCCTCCTCCTGCAGACTTTCCTGTAGAAACTATCACAAGCCCACAACATGTCGAGAGACTCAGAATATCAGAAATCTATCGATTATAATCTCAAGACCATAAAACTGCTGTTTATCTTGTTCACATTTATATTTTGTATTTCCTAAACTTGTGATATAGGAACTCATGAACTCTAATAAACAGGTCTCATCTCGTCCTTCACACGACCTTCTCCACACGCACGAGGAAACGTCTTCACAGAGCAGCCGACGCCCCAGCAGCTTCACAAGCAGGAAAAATACAAACTGAGTCTGAAACAGCAGGTACACGGAACCTTCACGGATCAGACATTAAACATGAATCTGAAACGGCCTCTGAGAACCTGTGTGTGTGTGTGTGTGTGTGTGCGCGCGCACACAGATCGAGGAGAAACAGAAGTCTGAGGCCGAGAGGAGAGAGAAGCTGAGGCTGGAGGAAGAGCGAGAGGAGAAAAGACTGGCTGAAGAACGGTTACACATTCAGAGGCAGTATGAGGAGGAGCAGGAGAAGGAAAAACGCAAAGAAATGGAGGTGCGAGTCTCACTGACACACACTGTGTTGGCACCTCGTACAACACACATAAGACAGGCTCGAGTCAAGTGTGCCGTTCTGTTACAGCAAAACAACAAAAACCAGGAGATTATCAGACAGCACGAGGAGCGACATAAAGAAGACGAGAAGAAAAAGAAAAGTGAGGAGCTGAAGGAAAAACTGAAGCAGCAGTACGAGCAGGAGAGACGAGCGCAACTGGAGCAGGTCGGCATGACAACGTTAACTTCAACTTCTGCAGGGTTCTGATTCACTCACACTTTACAAATCTGAAGCCCTTCAGGTCCGAATCTCCACCCATTCCTACAATCCAGAAGAGACTGGACTCCCACAATCCTCGGAGACCGATGTCGGTGGAAAGTCGGCGCTCGGCTTCACGTCTCTCTGACACCGAGCACTTAAATAGTGTTCGCTCAGACTCTGGAAATAAAACTGTCCAGACTCGCTCGGTTTGCACTCCTCGCTCGCCCCCTGTTCCTGCACGGAGGAATCAGATACGAGCAGCAGGTAAATGCTTTTCTTACTCCCCCCACCCCACTTGAGTTGGGGTCAGAGTTCAGGGTCAGCAGTCCTGTGTGCTGTGCTGGTCTTACTGGCACAAACGGAGGCAGTGGAAGGGGATGATGGTGCTTTTACTAGCGTCTGTGTTTTAGAGGAGCAGCAGGGTGTGATCAGTGAATTATCTGTGCTGCGGCGCCGATTGAGAAGTGAACAGAGGCGACTGGATGGACAGCTGGACCAGACTGACCGAGAAGAGACACCATTAAAGACCAGGTGAGGAACCACATCTCTGTCTACTGCTGTTGGTGGAACATCATTATTGAAGTGTGTGTGCGCGCGCAGGGAGAGGCCTGTATTGGACGTGTTCGACATGGCCAGACTGAGGATGCAGGTTCCCGCCAGACGGCCGCCATCAAACACCAGAGTAACAAACATCCACAACATGCAGGACTTCAATCAGCTCAAGTACAGAGGTGAAGCACCACAAGCACTCGCATCCCAATGTAGTGATGTTCAGTGACCACGAGGGAGAGATGGTATCTGTGTGTGTGTGTGTCCCCGCCCGGCAGACAGCGAGTCTCGTGAGGAAGTGAGGCGAGTGTATCCTGGACCACCCACTGATGAGGACAGTCTGGAGATCCAGCAGCAAGCACTGCTCAAGGAGCAACAGCGCCGACTCAACAACATGAGACGAGTCAAGACTGATGGTCGGGCTAGCTCTCTCTCTCTCGCTCACACACACACACACATACACAGGCAATACAACTCGTTGGTTGTGCATCCTTAAGTTTAAACTGAATTAGGGAAGTGATCCCGTCTAACAGGATAATTGTGTAGTATAAATGTTGTACATTTTACACAAGTCCATTTCACTGTGGAGTCACATAGCAGAAAGGAAAACGACGCTGTTGAGGAGACGCTGCTGTCATTAACACAGAAGTATCAATCAACAACCATAAAAATGTGATGTATAGATGGATGCATTGTACTGTTGGTCCTGGGCCCAGATAAATAGGGAGGGTCAGGGTGTCTGAAAGAAACTGTTCCTCGCTCACACAAACTCTCGTCTCTTTCATTGCCTCCATTAGATTACTTTGACTTGGCCTCTCCAATGAAGCCTGCTTATTACCAGTGGGTGAGTAAAGATGAGCTGCACCGCCCCCCCCCCTCATTTGTTTACAGAGCTGATGTTGTTATTGACGTGTTTGTGCCTCTAGATGAAAGACCAGGCAGAAGATGCAGAGTGCCACTCACTGCTCCAGTCTGAAAGTGCTTTTATAGGTTTGTGTCTGCTTTAACTCCATCAGGACTTTATACCTCCTGTTTTTATAAACGTGTTCCTCCTGCACAGATCCTTCTGGTTATTCCTTCCCACCGGAGACGCCGGCGGTACGAAGCTCCGCTCGTGAGAGGAGACGTCGGGCTCGGCGGCCACACGTATGTAAGATCAGAACTTTGTGTTTGCATCATGAAATTCTCAGCGGCTTTTCTGTCTTCAGGCAGAGGAGACAGCCGACCGAACCGAGATCCGGGAGTTTGTGGCTTCAGTAAACACGTTTCATCTGGACCGAGAGCACAAGAAACACGACATGAACCGCTGGAGATCAGGTAAAGGTTCTCACATCTGGGTTCTGCTCCTCTCCACCGTGCAGCATCAAACTAACTCGTGTCCTCCACAGGAGAAACATCTGCTGATGAAGACGAGTCGCCGTCTCCACTCGCCTCCCGCCGTGTTTCCACCACAACGTTTTCCACCGAGCCCTGGTTACGGCCCGGCACCACTGACACCGTCAAAGAACTGATGGCAGGACGGCGGCCGCCAAGCACCGGACCTGTTAATACCAGCTTGTTTATGTAGAATCTGCTGGTGATCCTTCTATCAGCCAGCAGGGAGCGCTAGATATTACAGCACACACTTATGAAACCTGGTGTCCTTTTGTACGGTGTACACGTCGTGAATTGTATTTTAATGTTTCTTAAACATAAATAAATTCTTTTTAAAATCTGTAGTGAGATTAGAACCGCTCTACAACTCTTATATTAAAAAAAAGATCCTTTATAATTGTTTTAATTATTTATATGCGCGCCTCGAAATAACACTTACCACAAGGGGAGCACTACAACTATCAGAGCAAGGTATTGTGCACACTTGTAGTTAAAGTCTCTTCATGTGTGCATCAGAGCCTTTATAATCATTTAAAATCAGATATTAATCAGAATCAACAATCATGTCAGGACCCCAGTGCCCCCTGCAGGTTTCTCGCTGTATGAGGATCCGTGTGTGAGAGATAATGAACAGAATCGTTCACAGTTGTACAGATTGTTTATTTCACATAGAAAACTTTACAGTGCTGTACCAGTCTACACTTTATTATCCACCGTAACCAGGAATGTTTCTAGTTCTTACACCAGCACAACTCGTGTTATTCAGTATATTCTATACAACCCCCCCCCCACAAGAAAAAAAAAGCCCAAAGTGAAGATTTAAATATATTAGTTTTCTCGATTTGTACAGTGACGCTGACGTCAGATCAAACAGAGCAGTGAGTTAAATGCTGCAGCTCACATTCGAGTGCCATCATTACGCTTTTAGTTTTATTAACTTCAAGTTCCAGTTTTAAACATCCCAGATGTTCCACTTATAAAAGCGTCAGCGTACATATAAAATGGAATAATTTAACTCTATATAGCGTTTACATAGTTGATATGGTGTGGATTCGAGACCCGGGAGAGATGGACGAGTTAAATAAATTATCACAAAAGTAAAAATCTCCAGTGCAATCGAGAAGGAAAGTTCAGAACAAGTGCAGCAAATCTCGAGAAAGCAAAAAGAATAAAGAAATAAAATCTAGTGTTTTCATCTAGAGATTAAATTACAAAGCTGATGTACAACTGGAACGAAGAGCTCGTCATGCTAATGCTAATCACTAGCGGTGCAAAATCACATCAAGTAACGTTTCGTTACTCCTCGTTTCAATTATTCATCTGCAGAACTTCTAACTGTTCAAGAGGAAATCACATCACACACAGTTGTGTAACACCATCCGAGCTCGACAAAAGCGGTCATGGTTCACACAGTTTTATCAGAATGGGTTCGTTTCGGATCTCAGATGTGTGTAGTTGTTTTTAGGCCTGGAGTTCCTGAGCGATGTGAAACACGAGTCCGATCCGCAGAAAGAACTTCCTCAGCACGGCTCTCAGCTCAGGGATCAGATCGAACTGCATGATCTCACACAGCAGGGGGTAATAACGACTGGCGTGGGCCTTAAACTGATCACACACACATCAGTACAACATCGTTACACAACAAATACACAAAATATAGCACAACATTCTCAACACAGTTTCCTCCTCACCAATAACAGACTTTTTAATCTCCTTAAATAATAAACTCTGACAGTACAAACGATACACAACGTGTGTGTACACACACACACACACACGTGTAAACACTCCAGTGTTCAGGTGTGTGTGTTCAATATTTACTCTTAACGAAACCTAGTTGTTGTTTTGCTCTTTGAGGATCTGTGTGTGTGTGTGTGTGTGTGTGAGAGAGAGAGAGAACTTTTATTAAAATGTTTGCTATAATGTATATTTGCTTTGACTCCTCAGTTGCAGGTTCCTTCTGCCACACACACACACACACACACACACACACACACACTCATCCCATCATTACTGTGTCGTATAGAGAAACTCCTGCAGGTGTCTCTCACACACACACACACACACATATATAGGTGCTGGTCATTTCATAAATTATGAAAAAGTAGATTTATTTCAGTAATTCCATTTAAAAAGTGAAACTTGTATATTATATTCATACATTACAAACAAACTCATATATTTCAAATGTTTATTTCGTTTAATTTTGATGATTACAAATGACAACAAATGAAAATCTCAAATT
>JAOUQU010216838.1:0-13934 GCA_028566735.1 Ammoglanis amapaensis | reverse complement strand
TTTTATTTTATCTCTTTGTGTTTTCTTTGTTAGGTTAAACTTTGTAAGGTGACCTTGAGTGTCAAGAAAGGCGCCCTAAAATAAAATGTATTATTATTATTATCTAAGAAGAACAGCATAACAGGAAGAGGCTTTTTATTATCTTCCTTAATATCTTCCATGTTGGTCACCTTTTTAAAAATGCTTATGTTTAAAACTGTATCTAGTAACAATATTCAATAAATTTGTCCCAGCAATATGATTGTACGCAAAGAACAACATAATATTGCATGTGTAAAATAAAAATAACTGATTTACAGTTTTGGTCAATTTGCCGTATGTCCCCACCAATAATAATGGTCACTGTTAGCTTTTCTGTTGCAGCAAATATGTAAGCTGCAAGAATATTATTAACAAATGAGAAGTTCAATTTGAAGTTTTGCTTATGACATAAAATCTGGTTGATAAGTGGCAGGGAATCAGTAAGATGAAATTTGGATAGGAACTGGCAGTCTGCTGATTTGAATGTCACATAAGACACGTAGACATGTTGACTTAATATTTTACAGCTGCTGGTATCTAGATAACTCTGCTTACTGCTGTCATATTAAGAACTGGACTTTACTATAATAAGCCATGATGGTCATGTCTGTGAGTTTGGAAGTCATGGGAACGAGTCATGTTATTGACAATTCTATATTAATCTGTATGTGTTTGAGATCACATTTCTCTTCAATGTCTATTCTGTTTTTCTCTTTCCACTCCTCAGCACCTACCAAAACATTATGTCGTTCCATGGAGGACCTGAACAGAAGTGCTGCATTTAAGGACAAACAGAAAGAACAAGGCTTGCCAAGGGCACATTTCTCCACGACTCCTCTCACATCTTCTTCCACCCTTCCCGGCAGGGACTTCATCACCCCAGGTTACCTCATGCATCGTAGCAGGAGCTCCAGTAACCTGCCACAGAACCCATACATGGAAATGCACATTACCAGTCCAAACCCCCCTGTCGTCACAAAATCCTATAGCCAGTGGGATGTAGCAAGTACCACATACAAGCACACAGATGGAAACATCAAGGTAACACAAACTCTACCACACGTATGCAGACACAATTAACTCAGATTAATCAATGAAGAGTAATAACTTCTAAAATGCCACACAATTGGATAGGGAAGAATTGGATGCAGATAGTGGAAAAGGAAAGAATTTGTGACATCACAGTAATTCATTTTTGTGCTGGTATAAACTAGATTAAGTTGGTTTACATATTTTTGGCTTATGTACTGTATTTTATGGACTATTGGACACGTATTACAATATCATTGAACAAAATATCAATGGTATTTTTTTGTACATTATTCAGTTGAAACACATTGTATCGCTTCAGACTGAGATCAGACGCTTGTGGATAAAAACGAAAAGTGGTTTTATAATAAAGGACAAAAGCGGGAGACAAAAGAGTAACCTGGAACAAAGCAGAAATCCAAAAACCAGAATATCCTCACAGTAAACGAAGCAAGCAGGCTGGATAAAAAGCAGAGTCAAAAACGGTCATACACAGAACCACAAGATGTAGAACGTAATGTAAGCACTGAAACATTTCAACAGATAACGAGTGGTGATGATAAAATTAAAGAATCATGGTAATACAAAAGAAAAATCTAAACTACTCCACCAGTTCACAAACTTTCAAGCAGCACACACACACACACACACACACACACACACACAGATGCATCAGTTAAATATAATAATTATGATTACGTAATGATTATATAATATTTATATAATATTTTAAACTAAAATTTATTTATCCAAGAAAGGTTTACTGGCATTCCAAGTTTGTTCGGTAGCTACTTGGGTAATATTACTAAAATGTACAAATAGCTCTTAGCCACCAAATCATTACAGCTTGCAGATTTAAACGATCACACATTTGTGCTATTAGCAAGTTTAAGCTACGTAATCATGTATCACTTGTACATTTAGGTCACAAACTTCCCTTTACCCAAAATAGAGTGCACAATCGCTCAGAATTATAACCCCCCCCCCCCGCGCGCGACCCCCTCCAAAGGAAATATACTGTATTTTTATATCTTCCCTAGTTTTCAAATGACAGAAGAACAAAATTGCTTGTAAGATTTAGTCTGTGAATGACTGTGCTTGTCGAAGAATTTGTACATGAAATTTACATAATTTAGTTTTACTTCCTCTGGAAGACAATATTTTCAGATGTATTCATTATCAAATACTTACACAATTAATTATGAAGTAAGAAGGCAAGTTTAATTATGGCATTATAGCATTGGGTTGCCGCTAGTGCTGTGATACCTGATAACATGCAAACACAAAGCCACTACTGCTGATACCAGTAATGTTCCACTATAAATCAGGTTAATCTAATCGGGGGGGAGGGACGGGCACTAAAAGTGTTGCATAAGCCTTGCTCAAGTGTCCCACAGTGACAGCCTTGATTACTTGGATTACACTTGGGTCAATAAATATTTATGCCAACACTGGCATCGATACTGTCCATATTTATCGATAACTTTAACCACTAGTAGCAGCTAGCAATGGATATCACACACACACACACACACACACACACACACACAAATTCACATGCGTGCACATTTACTTTTATATTGAACAAAAATAACACACATGTAAAAACTTTTAAACCACAACTGTTTTCCATTCTGAACGGAGTTTGAAGAGATATAAGAGTGAAGCATCATCAGACACGGTATATCAGTACTGAAACTTTAAACGTACGTCTCAACTGAGACAGGAAGTGGATTACAACCTTACTTATCTAAGCTGCAAAATAGCCTCTCAGGTTAAAGTAATTGGCAAAAAGATATCAGTAATTTCCAGTTTTTAGTCAAGTATAGAACTGATAAAAACATTAGTTTAGCTCCTAATAAATCACATTGACAGTTATTGATTTATTTTTGTTACTTGTTGCTGTAAGAGTTAGAAAGCAGCCATCTGCTGGTGATTGGTAGTATTACAATTTTAGTAGCTCATCGGTTCTTCTCAGTCTGGAGCATTAAAACCCAAAGAAATCTAACAAAGATTAGGAGAAACAGTTATGTGTGTACTTTATTTTGGTTAGAAAAATAATGTCATTTGTATTAGTTATTTAAATGTTGACAGTTTGTTTTAACTAGCAACCAACCATTATATTAGTTGATGATTAAAACATAATAGTTCATTTTAATATGGCCTTTAGAGGAACAACAGTCACAAACATGGTCATCACAAACGCACTTAAAAACAGCGTAATTTACATGGTACAAGTAATCTTTAGCAAACTCTAGGTACTCAGAGTGGGTTGTATATCAAGAAGGGCTTAAATAATCCTTAATCCTTTCTAGAGCCAAGAGGAACAAAGAAAAGATCAACCACAGAAACGTGAGACACCATAATGAAAAGAATGTGGCAGTTAAAGACTTAAAAAGTTAAAAAGTTTTCTGGCAATGTTTTTTTTTCAAAGGTAATGATTGAACAGCAGTTTATAATGGCAATGTCTGACTATTTATTTATACATAGTGTATCTACTTAAACAAGTGCAACCTAAACTAGTAAAAAGTGCCTACAGCAACAACATTCATTACATCCTTGTTACTTAATATTAGGATTTATCCTTTAATTTGTCAACATCCGAGTCCCACACCAGCCCTGCATGTAAACTACTATCATTACATATTCTATCAATTTGCTTGCAACTTTCTTTTTAGAGCAACAGCTCCCCAAATTCAGTCGAGCAGAGAAGAAAGCAGTGGGCTGAGCCCCCGAAACCTCTGGCAGGCCAAAAGCCTTTACAAGTGCTGCAGTTTTGGCAACAATATAAAGATCCTGCGACAGGACGATTTTACTATGTCAACACTCTTACTAAGGAGCGGTCATGGAAGCCACCACGCAAAGCTCGCAAAAGTGATCATGCGAAAAGCACGGTAATTACTCACAGGACAAAAAAAACCACTTAACATCATACAATATAGATATGAATAACATTAGTTGAAGATAAATCCCTTTATTAATCCCACAAGGAAATTTGTGTGAATTTATACATTTCAATCAATAATTCAATTATTGTTCAGGTTACATGTAGTGTTCCTTGCATGGTTGTGCACGATCATATTTAAGTAGTCTGCTCCAGACCCCCTCTCCTGTACGCTCTGTGCACTCGGATGAGCAGCACTTGCTTAGAGTTTCTAGCAGTAAACTGTGCAAGGTTGGTGACAGGGCTTTTAGTGTAGCTGCGTCTAAGTTGTGGAATAGTCTGCCACTTGAGTTGCGTGCCTGTACATCACTCACTGTATTCAAAGCTCATTTAAAAACCCATTTTTTCCAGTTGGCCTATAGCTGAGTTTTATTTGACTTTTAACTATCTTATTTTAAATACATTCTATATTCTTTTATTCATGTTGTATTTTATTATAATTGTTAATTTATTTTTTATTTTTTACTGTATGATCTTACTGTAAAGGGACCTTGTGTGTCCTGAAAGGTGCTTGTTAAATAAAATGTTGTTGTCAGTATAATTGGGTGTCGATGTCACCTAATTATTTATTCCCTTACCTAAATGCTTACCCAGTCATGGTTATGGTTGTGGAGTTTATGGAAATTCAGTGTCTCTAGTTAACCTGACCACATGGAATTGGACTACTGGAGCTCCATGGGGGTACCAATGAAGAAATAGAGACAGTGCAAACTCCACATAGTATGGACCCAGATCACCCCGTTTAGGAATATTGCTACGAGTTGACAGTGCCATTCACTTGTGTCAAAGTCAGTAATCATTTTTTATTACCTAGCCAAGATGTAAGTTTGTTGTCCAGTAACAAGATTACTTTTTACCTTTTTAATGAAAGCTGAGCTAATACTTCAGCCATTCATCTCTAGTTACGCTTATTCACTAAATAATATCTAATAATCCAGCTAATCAAAACTACAGTGTAAAAATTATCTTATTTCTTGTTGATTATTAGGCTATGATTTACAAGAGCATATTTTAAGTCGCATCACTGGCTAGCAAGCTAATGCTAAAAAGCTATTCAAATAGCTTGCTTATGTTATGTATACATATGTATTTGTAGTTATTTCTAGCTAATGCCGATGCATGTGAAGCTACCATGGTACATGCTGCCTGTTACTTAGAAATTGGCTAGGAAGTTGATATAAAATAGACATTAAACTGATTTTATATGAATTTAGCTTAGTTAATTATGTTATATTGATAAAGCCAAAAAAGAGATATGTTTTGACAACATGGTTATCTTTTAAATGCTATAGAACCAGATGATGATGTGGTATGTGCAACATATGTTGTTAGTTGAAGAGCTAACAAAACCACACTAAGTGCACTAATTTGACTAAGAGCAGATGCATGAAGTTTGGAACAGAGCCAAAAAATGTAAGTTTGAGATGTTAACTGCCACAATGTCTAAGTGCGTAGCGTTGTCATCTGACAGCAAGACGGTTTTGAGTTCAGATGGGTTTCCTTCAGTTTCCTTTCACAGTCCACAGCCAGGTTAAGTTAAGACCTTTTTATTACCTACAAGCTGAAAATTATAAATGAAATCACAATTGCTTAATTACTGCTTGCCATGTGATGTGAGGCAAGTGCTCTGGTATTCAGTATATCTGCTTTGATATGCAATTAAAATGTTAGATATGTAATTATAATGTTTATTTCATATCTTTTGCTCATGTTATCTCGTTTTAGACCAGTGTTATTCAGGTTGGGACTTTCCCACATGACTCCAGCCACCTGTTACTTCCTTCAGCAAACTCCGGAAGTGATTCATTGCACAAGGTAAAACTGTTGTATAGGTGGAATTATCTGCACAAACTCTATACTCACATTCTTACAATTACCTTGCTTGGCATAACATTGGGGCTTTCTGTCTGGAGTTTGCATGTTTTCGCTGAGCCTGCATGGGTTTCTTCCAGGTACTCTTGTTTTCTCCCACACTTCAAAGACATGAAATCAGGTCAGAAAATTTAGTACAAGACACTAGCTAATTTTTTCTAACTAACAAAAAGAGAGTAACATAGTTGAATATGGTCACAATAACAAAAACAAAGTTACGCATGAAAGAAACAAAATCGTCCGCAGCCAGCAACAGAAAAAGAGAATAGAGCATGAATAAAGAAATCAAATAAAGGTAAGGAAACCTGAACCCAAGCTAAGGTTGGCAAAACATAGGCCCACTACCCTCTTCTTTATTCAGGCGGTTCTATTTGTGACACCCCCACACTGTCATGATGCTAGCTAAGTTCCCTAAAATTGGTTGACTTTTATCTGACAGCAGAAACTAGACAGTCTATTATCATGGTTCCTGGGAAAAAACACAGTAATCAGACAGAGGAACTGTTAATTTTTTAAAAAAAGAAGTTGTTAAACATAGAAACACCTACTTGAATCAAAATAATGCTAAACCTCTGTGCATTTATCATATGTGCCTCCTCTGGTGGCAATTCAGAAAACATCCAAACTCTTTTAGTAGATTAGTTACGTTAGGATTCCACCCAAAACCTTTCACATCCTTCTCAGAAGTTACATCGCGTTGTGTTGTCACAGCTTGACTTTTTCCTTGTTCAATAATACTTCCAGAACCACAAAATATCGTTATTTTCATAAAGTCTGTCATTTAAAGCCTGAGTAAGCTGTATAATCCATGTAAGAAAATCCTTCATACAACACACAACACGTTTCTCTGAATAAAGCTGTAATTTGTTTGTTCGATTGTGTATTATTATTTGAATTATTGTATGTTCAAGGATTCAGGAGCTTGGCAGCGTATTGTGTAAACAATTATGTCAGATCATGGCTAGTTGACTTTGTTGGATAAGTTGTTTCTGATTGTTTATATTACCGATTTGTGTTCTGTGTAGATTTGAGGTTTAGGGCACTGTGCGGATTGGATTAACCGCTGAGGAATAAACTCTTATCGTGTAATAGCACAAAGCTGAAAAAGAATTCTAAACTTGTGTGTTTTACTATTCTAGATGCCCTACATCGCAAAGCCTGGCAACTGTAAAAATATGAACTATGAACATGCAGGCGATTACACAAATAAGCCACCTTGTTCACTTAATTTCAGATGAACGATTAAGCAGGAGTTCTCAGATGGTGCTCGATGTTTCGAAAACAGTTTTCCCGTGTTTTCAGGATGAAGGAGATTGAAACAGGAATTACTGATTCTGTGTTTTCTATACTTGTTCTGCTATGAGCATTATGTTAAATGCTGATTGTGCTACCTTCCGTTAAAAAATGAGGAAGTTCGCAAAATTTGACTAAAAGTGGCTGGAGCTAAAGTTCACATGGATTATAGTGTAAGAAGGTTTTTAAAAGAATTTGAGGTCTAGATTAAAACATGTGGTTTATGAAGCCGTAGACGGTGGCAGGACTCGACTGGATTAAGCTGAGCTGGACATCACTGGATTATAAACTGAGGGCAGATTGAAGAGGTCTGAAGCTGTGAGTTTAGTGTGATTTTTTTTACTGAACAGGAAGAAACTGAACACTTGACTGTTATTTAGCTGTCACACAGGAACTGCCTCATAGCTGCCTACAATGTTCATTCCATACCGAGAGAGTTAGAATGCTCCAACAAAAGAATGGTTAGCTGTGTTTAGGTGAACTTTTTGCAATTGCTGGCCCATCTGCCTTGAAATCTGATGAGATCAGACAGGTTTGTTTTTGCTCAGGATTAAGTTCTGTCATCTTGTGTTTAGAATATTTCTTTATTTTATTAATCCGCATAACATTTAGTATTGTCCTCCTTGTCAGAAATAGATCTTGGTTCGGCTTTGACTCTTGTGTATTAGAGTGTATCAGGCTGGTCGGAAGTGTGTGTGTATATATATGTGTGTGTGTGTGTGTGTGTTCGTTCATGTGTATGATTCCATACATGCAAGTACTTTTTCTCTTCCTTTCTTTCTCTCTTTTAGTTCTGCCCTGACATTACCTACGCTCCCCGGGATGCAAATGCTCGTCACCTGAGTCAGGTGAGGCAACCTACTTTAATATTCTCTGCCTTAAATTGGCTGTGGCGTGTTTACTGCTGCCGCCGAGTTTGCTATAAATTGTACATAGGGATTGTAACCTGATAATAGATAAGAAGATTACAAATTTCTTTGTAGAGTGGAAATAGGATTTGAAGGTCTAACATCTAAATGAGGGATGTAGTTACTTACACTTACTTAGTCATTGACTATCAAATACTGTACTCTTTAATAAGCAAGTCTTTATGTTGTGTTGATAAAACAGTGTGATGTACAAAGAAAATGACAATCTATCTCTAGGTCTTAGCCATCCTCTCCCCTCACTTAATAAACTTGCTATGCTTCAGGCATTCCGGATGTCTGCATGAGTTGAGGTGTTGCTGTCATTACCTTCTCTATCCTCTGTGCAATGTTGATGGGGTGGGTTTTTGTCTGATTGGGGCTTGTGAAAGTGCTAGAAAATTTACCGTTGTGAATTGGAAATTACTAGATTGCAACATAAGAACATAACATGCAACATGTTATAAGCAGTAAATGTTTCAATATGAATTTGTGCAACATGACAACAGGGATGTAAATAAGCCAACTTGGCTTTGTATAATTAGTTATTAAGTTTAAGACTTAAGGACTTAGTATTTAAGGACTTGGTGCTTTGTTAAGCTTTTAAAAAATGTCTAAAAGAGTCTTCACCAATACTTATATTCAGAGTTTACAATAATGGCATTTAGCAAACTCTTTTATACTAAGGCACGTACAATTATGACTGAACACAAATCTGAGGAATTGAGGTTAAAGGTCTTGTTCAGATGCCTAACAGGAGCAACTTAGTGAAGGTGGGATTTGAACCGGCAATTACTAACCCAGTACCCTAACCACTAAGTAATCACTGCCCTAGTTGTAGTCTAGCAGTTAAGGTACTGAGATAGAAAGCAAACAGTTTCTTATTGAAGCACCACCATTGCCATTATGATTCTGTTGGACCATTGAGCTATTCCCTTAATCCTAACTGTCATTAAAAGGTAACTGGAAAGCTTGGGGTTTCAACAATAAAAATAGATATAGACTTTCTGACTCTTTTTAGTATATACATATAATATATAATCTAAGTTTGCTTTCGCAAATCCATTTTGTAAGTGTTATTTTCTATTTGATGATGGTAACTCATACCTATGGCACACTGGAGCATATGGACATATTTTTATAAACCATAGCAATTATGCTTTCAAATACCCACAGCCATATTTACCAATATAGGACTATTATAGTGTTTAACCTCCTCCTCTGATCATCATGTGAACTCATAGCTATATAAGAAGCTGAGTAGACACTTGGTAAAAAGTGAGACTTGATGTGGCTGTGATCTGCACAAAAAAATATGTTTGCTCAGCTTGTAACTAAACATGCAAAGAAAATGTTTGTACTTTATTTGAGGTGTCGAATTTAGTCCACTGTGAAATGGTTAGAAATGATTAATCGACCATGAATTATGTAATTGATTCATGATTTTAACAAGATTGTTCCCATGTCAGTAAACGTGGCTATGGATATTTGAAAGCATATCTGTCTTGGTTTATAAAGCTCTGTTGTTTAAAACAAGATGTGGTTTGATTTGGTTTCTGTGCACTCTAACGCATTCTGTCAGACACAAGCGAGTGATCTAAGAAATGTACTGTTGACCGAATGGTTACAACCTTCCATAGACACATTACATTATCTTGTGGACATCTATATCAGAAGATTTGTTTAAGTCTATTTTGTGTTTAATGTTTAATGCTGTTGAATTCAAGACACCCTTTCCGATCAGGGCTCAGTTTTGATGCATCCGTTGTCTGCTGTTGTCATACAAATGCAGTTCAGATTTCAGCAACCAGTTTTCAGCAGGTGTCCAGTCCTGCCGATTGCACATTTAAATTGCAAAAAAAAAGTTCTTTTGCTCTTTTACAAAAACCTTTCATCTCTGGATACATTCTTTTGGCCACACAGCCAATTAAAGGTTTCAAGTTGCAATATAAGTTTCTTATAAATCATAAGTGAGTGAAGTCATTGTGTTTTTTATTTTTGCATACCCACAAGTTAATGACATAGATTGATAGACAGTTAGTGGAATTTGAGGGCTTGGATTTTGTTCTAACAATAAAGTATGAATCAATCATTCACTGAAATATTTGTCCCTAATGTTTTGCGGTCTGTCTACACTTAATGCTTATTGTTAAAATGATTTTATTTGAGATGGGCCAAAGCAATTTAAAATTGTATAATTTTTTTTAAATGTTTTGTGTTAATTTGTATATGTGTTCCTGTTATTTTGCACCGAATGGGAGTTGTAGTTCTATTTCATTGTGCAAGTATTAGTACAATAAAAATAAAAATAACCCATTCTACTAAACAAACTCATCCAATGTTCTGTTTTTAGAACATTCTTTGATACACATCACCATGTCATCCTACTCTGATAATTTTCTATACTTGGCTGACATACTTCCATCCACCCATGCATTATCTAGTTTTGCCACTGAACAGGAACTAAGCCACGCTGACATACATACAAAATAAAATCTGAATTTTTAAGACATGTAGATGAGACAGCTTTCCAAAATAAAACTGAATTTTTGTGTTGTTTAGACCATGCAGTGTGCAACATCATCAGACTCACTCCATTCCAGCTCCTTCAACAATGCTGATCCCCAGAGACGAGACTCTGACATTACATCGAACAAAGAACACATCAACTACTCCTACCCCATGATACTTCCTTTACAGAAAAACAGGATCTCGTCAAATGGCAAGGTACAGTCTAACAAAAAATGCACAGCATGTATCGAACACCATAACATACCTTGTTAATAGCAAATTAACAAGGCGCAACTTTTTGTCTCTGCTTTAAAGTCAGAGTACCAAGCGGTCGTGGAGCCACCTTTATATGACAGCTCTCCGGATATTGATGGAAAGACCCCGGTAAGATTGGAACACATTTGTACTAATTGTTTACATTCAAAACACAATAACATAAAAATCAATCTAAGATGACTACACAAAAATCATTAAAGGACAATGCAAATCTGGACTCCCAAACATGAAAAGTTAAAACATGAATATAAAAAGTTCAACACAAACACTAAAAGGGAAAAACAGAACACATGTACCACAGCGTAAAAAGTTGCCTGCTAGTATGGGCACTCTTGGACATTGCAGCAAATAAAGATAGAAGCAGATACTTTTATTTATTTATGTAAATTTATTTTAAAGGGTTAGGTGCCTTGCTCAAGGGCACTTGAGTCATGACCACCATGCACAAATAAAAGTAAATCCAAAATAGAAAATAAAATTAGAAATTAGAAAGATACAGTACAACAGTGTGTTTGTTAGAGGTGTTTAAACGAGTAAGTACTTGTGTCTTGAGGATAGCGAGGGATGCCCCTGCTCTGGTAGCACTTGGCAGGTTGTTCCACCATTGGGGGAATGAGAACATGAGTACATTACAATGAGAACAATACATTGCACATGACAGGATTTTGTGTAACAATAGGTTCTAAGATGCTATAGTAATACATGGTCACAGTGGGGAATACAATTTGCAATAAATTCTAATATTCAGAGTTTTATCTTTTTTGTGAAATGAACTATTCATTATTAATCATTTAGGTGCTCATGGAGTCGTTTGGTTTTGAGGTTGTTTTAAGTTGAAATGAATGTAATAAATCTGCTGTTTGGTATATTTCTCTCAATGTAGGCACTTGAAAAAGCAGGTCTGCTTAACAAAACCAAGATAGCCGAGGGTGGCAGAAAGCTGAGGTACGTTTATCTTAAAGGACTAATATTGCTAACTTGATGGTGGTTCTGTTGATGTCATGTACATTCTTTCTTAGTGGTATTAACACGACTTTGTGTCATTCACACATGCACAATTCATGCTTGACTAACCAACACGTTCACACATTATACATCCAAGAAATACACTTTTACATTCGAATATTGTAGCTCTGTCATAATTATACAATTTTAATTGTGGATTCATTTGGCCTTTTAGATTTCTGACATTTTCATAGCATACGCGTAACAAGAATGTTTACATAAGTGTTTCAGAATAGCCAAATATCCCAAACTAGGTAATAAAAATATAACTAACTGCAGATATAATCAACAGGAAAAACTGGAACCTGTCCTGGGTGGTGTTGGTGGGGAACAGTCTTATGTTCTTCAAAGATCCTAAAACGCAAAATTCTGACAGCTGGGTAAGAAAATTGTCAGCTCAAGATCTAATTTGTTTATTTATGGCCAATTTATCTCATGTGTGTGTTGGTTTGTGTTTATACATGTGCGTGTAGAAACCGGGTAACAGTTGTCCGGAGAGTAGTGTAGATCTAAGAGGAGCTCAGCTACAGTGGGCCAATGAACTGTCCAGCAAAAAAAATGTCTTTAAGGTACGAATATACTTAAATTCTGAATAATAATTTTAAATGAATTCCATAATGTATTTCCAAAACGGCTAAAATTATGAGTTGTACTTAAGTCAGCAGTGTACGTTTGTACATACTTGTCATTGGCATTGCTAGTTCTCCATTAACTTCCTTCTTACTCACAAAATGTTTAAATAGAGTAATACATATAATCTGCGTCTTTCTTTTTTTAGTTGAGAACGGTTACTGGGAATGAGTTTCTGCTCCAGTCTGATACTGACAGTCTGATCAGAGAGTGGTACATCACCATACAGAAAGTCATTGACAAACTTGTAAGTCCATGTTCATTAACAGTACATTTTATTCTACACTGAGGCAATCTTTTCCTTAATGTGAATTATAAATTCTTTTCATTGCTGCATTTTAAAACATTTTTAAAACGTTATATACAAATAATTAAATGGAAATTAGATGTTGCTTAACCCAGATTATAAACGCTCTCACACACGACCAATTACCACTCCCATCCTCACTGGTTCCAGTGGAAAAAAAGACGAATGGAAACGTTGATCAGCATTTGCCAAAGCTGATGTTTAAAATTTATTATTTGACTCAATGTGTATATTTGTAGTTACTTCATGAACATAATATATATGATGTGGTTTTTGTAGAATGAAGAGAATCCTCTGGATAATGTGTTGCTGTATTCATTAAGGAGAGCCGGTTCACTGGATGTGCTGGATCATAGTGGAGATGAGGATGAGAATCGCACAGGATACAAAGCCATACGTTAGTCATAAAAACACACACTCTCATGTACACACTTGTAGTTTGTTAGCAGTCACACCTAGACCCTACTCAAAATAAGAATGAAATCTGTAAATCAAGTTATAAACATAATGTTAATACAATCAAATAACATCATCATATATGCAAAATAAAAAAAAGACACAATAAATATTGCATAAGTATGACATAACGTGGGACAGTGGTAGCCTAGTGCAGGTTACAAAAAGTGTATCAGGAAAAAATCATCGTTTAGCAGACTTGATCCAAAAGCGACTCTTTTGGATCATTCTATTGCTTTTATTTTCCTTAGTTCCTCGATCAATCTCTAATCTGGAGACTTCCGAGCGAAAGCGAGTGAAGAGTCGTTTAAAAAAGCTTATTTTAAGAAGACCACCATTGCAGGCCCTACAGGAGAAAGGCCTTATCAAAGGTGAGTTTTAACGTTTAATTGAATTTAAATGAAGTATATACACATTAAGCAGGGCATTATGGGTGACCGTGTGTCTGTGTGTGGGGTTGATGTTTTCAGATCAGGTGTTTGGTTGTAGTTTGGAGTTGCTGTGTGAGAGAGAAAGGACTACTGTGCCCCGTTTTGTTAAAAACTGTACAGAAGAGGTTGAAAAGAAAGGTAAGCCCATATTACAAAAAAGTAACTAAGAAATAAAGGAAATACAATTAATTCGTTCCGAGCCCCGATTGCCTCGCTAATATATGAAAATTAGACGATATACAGGAATGTTTTTA
>JAOUQU010216728.1:0-13934 GCA_028566735.1 Ammoglanis amapaensis | reverse complement strand
TGTGTGTGTGTGTGTGTGCGTGTGTGTGTGTGTGTGTGTGTGTGTGTGTGTGTGTGTGTGTGTGGAAGCAGTGGAAAGGTAACTGGGCACTAGTTAATTTTGCAAAGTATTTAAATATACTAACATCTCAGTCAAAAATAATTTTTCAAAGTGTTAACATGTTTTTATTTACTATCATTATGTCTTTTGGGAATAATATTTTTAAATAAAAGCATTATTTAAATCGTTTGATTACAAATTCTTATATTTTCTTTGCTTGGTTTTTGTTCAGTAATATTGTGATTAATGATTAAGAAAATAGTAAAGTGTCAAATTGTAATCAGAATGTTTTATGGCATATTTTCCCAAATAATAAATTATATAAATATCCTTATGAATAAAGCTGACCTATTGTCAGAATTCCAGTTCAGCCTAGAGTTCAGTGGCTGTGATCACACCAACCAACAGGTGTGTAGTACTGACCACTTGTTTTCACTTGCTCTAGGTGGATTTCTATGATTTGCATTCATTTTGAGTTGTATAGTGCTCCATCTGATTTTTGCAGCAACATTTTTTAGATAGAATTAGTTTGTGTAATGCAGTAAATAGGAGAGTGTATTCATTCTCTTGAATACTTATTTAAATATTAAAGAGTTCACTTACCTCGCTTATCTTAGCACATAACATCCCTTCTCATATCAATTATTCTCTTATTTATCTCTTATTATAAAGTCAACAACCGGCAAGTTGTCAGTTCTGATTGCAACTATACCACCACAAATGGAAATCTCTTATCTCTACAGGAAGATTTCGTGTAGCTGCTTTTGTTTGTAACCATAATAGCTAAGACAGTGGTTCCCACACCTTATACCATTTTTTGTGGTTGGCTGAGGTTGGCCTAATTTTTTTTCAAAAATTCTCATATTTTTTTTATTTGCTTTGCATTAAGCATTCTAGAGTACTGTAATAATGTTAGAAAACTGTACTTTCCAAATTGGCTCAGTTTTTTTTCCTTAGCATCAATGTCTGCCAGTTGAAACTGGGAGTATATTCGCTTAACTGGGACTTAAAGCTTCTGTGAGATGATTCTGCAAGTGTTCATTATTGAATATTGTTCAATATTTACAACTTCATTATTTTTATGTGGTAAAAGGATAATTCACACAAGTATGTCTAATTAAAAAATACTATCAAATATGTGCCATGGATTAAATTTTCATAGCTTTTTTTCATGAATGAACAGTGTTCATGTTTGGATCAAACTGTTTTGGTTGTACTCATATTTATAAACAGTGTAGGTTGCAAAAGCACACATATTTCTGCACATCCCATGATTATATTGTCAATCACATTGACAGGTTGGAATGTGGCATGATCTACATTGTGATTTACGGATGAACTGTGATAAACTTATTGGGCATCCCTGACCTACGGTGTGTTTGGGAATATTGAAGGTTCATGGTCCTATCTCCTTGGGATTAGATTTTATGACAGTTTCTCAGTTTTCAGCATGAAAGCAACACACTTTTAACACTGGAATCACTGGGTGTTGTCTGTTTAACGCATCATAGCTGAGGCAAATGAAGGGTTGTTGTTCAATTCCCAATAGTTTAATTATGTTGTACAGATCAGCAATTAGTGTTGAGATCAGCAATAGGTTGAAAAAGTATATGGCAGTATTACTCAAATATTTATATTTATTTTTATTTTTACATTATTATTTTATATTATTTGCTGTATCCATCTGCTGTGTTAATTTAAAACACAATTTTGGTTTATAAAAATCATTATTTATAACCATGGTTAAAGGTGCAAAAGGAACATTTACAAGTGAACACAACTGTGAAAAGCAAAACAACCTCAAACATCCTTACTAATAGTATTAAATAGAAAGAAAAAAGTAAAATATAGTAAAATAACCTGCACCTAGAAATTGCACCACACAGTATTCATTTAATATACACAACTACCTTTACAACATTTAGCAAACATCTTATTTAAAAAAAATGACTAAAGAGTGCAAACAGAGGGTCACTTTGATAACGGTGGCATCTGTTACAGTGAAGTGCATTAATTAATATGTCAATATTCTATTGATTTTAGAGAATAACTTTTACTCAAAATGTAACATTAATCAACATTACTTGGTAGGTAGATTAAATATAAACAATTATGAATAAATAGAAAAAATAGTCTTGTTTATAGTGAGATTGTTATAACATCTTTTAAAAGTTAAATAGGTGTGAAACCTAAATGTTGTAACTAATATTTTACATCCTTCACACAGCAGTTTATTTTATTTATTTTGTAAATATACATATAAAACAGCATTGAAAGACATACATTTCCAAGTAAATATTTTCACATATATCTGATCACATATATCCAATTATTAACAGCATATAAAACCACATAGGTAATGGGTTGCTTTGACAAACTTATTAAAGCACTGCTGTATACTGTGGTTAAAACAATTGGTATCCCAGTGTTCTTAGAAGAAATTGAAGCTGTGTACTATAGCTCAAATACACAAAGCACTATCTAACCATTGTCTGCCATTGTATAGGTTTCACTGTACTATAACATCTTGTAAAGACTTGTAAGAAGGAACAGCAAGTTAGCAGATTTTTATAGATATTTTCAAAATACCAGCACCCCATTCAGGGTGATTCATTGTGGCTGTTGAATAGTTAATTGACGAGCAGTTAGCAGAAGTGGTTGTGATTGGTATTTGATTGTACTACTTAATAACAATGATAAAACTACTACTAATAATAAACATTTCCTTGATTCACCATAGCTGTTTCATTTGCTCAGTCTGCATAGAGTGCCGTCTCATCAGCATTCTTCTGGTCTTGAGTTCCTTTAGCAATCCAGAAGGAGCTGAGGGACGATGCTGCTTTATTTTTGACACTAAACTACATGTTGATTTATTGCTAGAGGCTGAAAGTACTGGAGACTGATGATTTAAAGGTGGGAGGAAGCTGGACCGAGGAGTAAACGATGGATCTGTGCTAAAATTCTCCTGTTCTCTTGTCTGAAAATGCTCCTGTGAGCTTTCCAATGTGGAGGAGAGTGAGGTCACAAGCTGTGTTTTTTCACCCTGTCCTTTACCTTCCCTTGAATTTTTACCTAAGACCGAAAGCTGAGAATCAGAGCCATAGTAGTCCAACCCAAGGTTACGACGACAGATGATTTTACAAAGACATGGCACTGCAAGACCATGGAGCGACTTTTCTGGACTACTTTCAGGCTTTGTAAACTCCGTGCTTTCTTTTGAGGTAAGATTTGGGTGTGAGAGAGAGTGGATTGACGACAATCTCTGAAAGGACATGTTACGAGAAAACACCCTGTTGGGTTTTATACCTTTGCCATCACTTGTGCAGTTTTCTTGAAGCCGAGTCTGGATAAAACAGGTTGTTTCTTTTAGGTCAGCACTACAGTGACGCAAAAGAGGAGAACCAAATGCAAGTGTGTCCTTTCTGAAATCATTTTGTTCTTCAGGTGTTATGTTGGGCAAATCTTTTCCAGGCCAATTCTGTTTGGCTTGCTGTTTGGCTAGAATAGATTGGGGTATCTTTAGCCAGGGTTCTGAATGTAGTCTCTGTAGATAATTGACTTTGTTTACTCTCCTATTTACTAAAGGTGTTGAAGGTGAGATTTTCTGAACGGTGGATATTGTCTGAAGATCATGAAAAGATAATGTATGCTCTGTGGGGCTGGATGAGAGTGTTTCTTGGGATGATGTGCTAAGGTGAATCTCAGAAGGAGAAGCACATGACAGTGAGGGGTGCAGTCTATCCCAGTGAGCTCCCTCTGTCATTGGAGGAACTGTCACATACTGTTTGGCCATCAGCCTACCACAAGCAAGTCTTTCTGTGGTGATGATGATAACTTCTTTACCTCTTGCTTTGAAGGAGTCCATTATAAGCTTTAATGTTATCTCATCATCACAATTGATGGCATGGATCAAAGTCGACACACCACTGTGATCTTCCAGACAGGGATCAGCCCCACTACCCAAAAGCAAGGACACAACCTCAGGTCCAGCTTGTGATAGGCAGGCATGCATTAAGGCTGTCTTACCACTTTTGTCCTGTATATTTGGATCTGCACCACTTTCCAGAAGATACCCAATCATCTTTGCCTTAGGAACACCCTGGTTTTCAATGTGTGTAGATTTACAAGCAATAATCAGCGGCGTCTCACCATGCTCATTACTCTCATTTATATAAGCTCCACCTTCCAGTAGAAGACGGGTCAGGCGGAGACGACCCTGGTAGACTGCTTTGAGCAATGAGTTGCTATTTGTGACAGCTGCCATCATGGTGCCTGTGAGAAAAGTTATAATGTTTAGCATTTTCCTCATATTTTATAATTTGATCTTTTCGTCTTGTTACCAAATCAGTCTATGAATCATAAAGTTTTTTCACAGTTAAGCACCTGTAAAGTTTGGTTTCCGTTGCAGTGTGGGTGAGAAAAATTATAGTATTTAGTATTTTTATTTAATTTCATAATCTTTTTGTCTCTGTTTTTAAAAATAAATTCATGTATTTTTATGCTTTTGTATTTTGTTTTGTTTCGCAAATTTAAACGTTGTCTTTAATTTTTTGTTTTGTTTTGTTTTTTTGTATGTCAATTTGTTTTGCTTTTTAATTTGTTTTCAGGTGTTATACATGCCAAATTGTGAGACCATAGGGGGCATATCTTGAATTAATTAAAAAATATATAAAATTGGAATCAGATTCACAAACTGATACTGAAATAATTAATTATTCTTTACATTTTCTGATTTTGGTTTCTCATTTGAGAATGAAAAGAACATATGATACATAGGTTATATAGACCTCAGTGTTTGCTTTTTCTGAATAAGATAATGATTAGTTATTTTCCAGTTCACATGTTTTAAAATTAGTTGTTTAAAATGAGTATTTACTATCAGTCATGTTCAGATGAACTTAGATATGTTTAATCTTCTTTTATTTTTTGTTCAATAAGGCATAATCACACTGCCAATCATATCTTTGCCTTGAAAGTTTCAAGATAAAAGTATCATGCAGTAAAGTGATATTTTTCTAGATCTATTTTTCTAAATATATAGCATGAGATTCAATTGCCCTTCAAAATCAGAGAGAATATCAAATGAGCTGTTCATTGTTTAGCTAATTTTTAATTAAATGCTAATTGTTTATTGTCGATTTTCTCCTGCTTAAGATATTTTGAATGTCAGTAAATGTTTTCTCCTCGATTGACTGATTCGCAACATAAACATAATAAGTATTCAAACTTCCACATTGACGTAAGTCTTTTTATTTAAGTTTTGAAAAAAATAGTATTATTGTTCCTTGTAAATGTATTAATAATTTCATAAAAAGATCCAAAGTGATAATTTGCCTTCATTAAGTGGCTTATAATAATCATATTAAAAAAAGCAGTATTTGCAAAATGGTTTACAAGTATTTATAAAACGGCCCTAATATGTCACCAGATATTAAAGAATCATGCTAATTTCATAATGATATAACTGACAGTAGTAGTTAATTTTACAGCCAGTAAATAATGTTTTTTGTTTTGATCCTGTGTTTCAATCTAATGCAACAAGCATCACCTTTTTACCATACATCAAGTCACTAGCATCACGTTTTTCGGCTTGATATATTTGCATACACAATCACCACCAAAGCAAAAGTATTCACTCCCCATCGTTACATTTTAGCAACCAACCCATTGCCAGAGCAATGGCCTGTAAATGCCTTATCAACCATTCAATACATTCAAATACCCACCCAGCCACACCTTAGAACCATCTATCAACACATTTTGCCTTGGATGCTGCCTAGCAAAATCACCTAGGAACAACCTAGCAACCCAAAAACACCTTGGCAACTACATAGGTGCCCTTTAAATGTTACCAATTAAACAACTACCATAGGCAACATCTTAGCAAACACATAGCTCCATGCAACTTCATAGAAACACCTTAATAACCTTTAATGCCTTACATACTTTAGCAACCACATAAGTCAACTCACAATCAACATGTACACATTGACAATCAAGTAAAACGTTGCCTAACACACGCACACGCATACACACACGGAGAGAGAGTGAGAATGAGAGAAAGAGAGAGTCTGAAAGGGTTGAAGATAAAACACACTTCCTATTGCACTGTCTAAAAAATTGTCAGAGAAAAACACTTTTAACTCTGACTAAAAGTAAATCCTTCGTTCTTCTCTTGGTTTGGTTTTATTCTGACAAACTCCTGGTTGTTCTTGGAGAAGAAACTGAGACGATAACACTAGTGGTTACCACTGATGAACTGCAATACTGACACACACACACACACACACACTATTTCACTCATTCTTGTTTACTCCTATTTAAATTTAAAAAAAAATTGCCCAGTGGTGTTTTCCTGTCTTTTCCCTGCCTTTTGTGATTTTGACCCATTTTGGCCCTGAATTGGTTATAATAGGAAATATAATGAATTTCTGAAAAGCATCTTCACAATCTTGTGAGTGTAGCACAGCTTCTGTAAAAATGTGCTATTGAGCTGCCTTTTACCCACCAATACACATGTACTGGGCAACATTGAACATGCAAACAGCCAGAAGTTGGGTTTTAATAGATCAAGAAACATATAGTGTTTTTTAAGAACACAAATGACTGTATAGTAAACATATGTTAATAAAGAAATTTACAATTAGTACAATGGAAAGTACAGACACCCTGCTTTTAACTGGTGTGCACTTAGTTACCATGGAGCATGTGTATTGCATAAGTGTGCCAACTTCTGGTCTTGTCAGCAGGTTCAGCTATGCCTCAATGGAAAAGGTTTGACAGCGAATGTTGTATTGGAAGTATCAGCAAGAATCATACAGGTAAATCGAGAAAAAGAGGCACCTCAAATGCACCCACTTTGTTACATTTTTATTCATTCGAGATTTTAAAAAGGATATGAGTGGTCATATCAGCCACACATCAAGCATTGTGGAAATTTTTGGTTTAGTAAGACTGTTGTCCTGTATGGCGCATAAGAACTGGTGTTGAATTTAATATATTAAGAAGCCTGGACAGTGACTTTAACAGAATACACTTTGCAGACCGTCTTGAACAGCATCAGTGTTCAACTTTACCAATTATATTTTTAGAATAAATTGCCTAAAATTTTTACTGCAATCACTAGTTAAATGCAATCACCAGTCACCAGAGAAATGAAAGCGTGTACTGTAGCAAAGTCAAGACTACATGCTTATTGTTTTGGAAATAGTGTATTTAACATGGATAGATGCATACAAACAAGACTCTGACACTGTAGTTATTAGTTTAGTGTTAAAAAAGAAGGGGGGTTATTAGTGATCTGGAAAACAATGTGCTAAAATGCATGTTAGTGTGCACTTGAGATTCTGGAGAGATTACATAGATGCGGTAAACCTTTTCAAAGCATTTTCTAACAACAAAATAGTTTTTTTGCATGCTTCATTTACATGAACCAAATTCTTATGTTAACTCATTTATTTCATTCAAAGATTTACTAAATGTATTTGTTTAAATGCATGCTGTAACACTCACCCAACGATCAAGTGAAGAAATGTAATTGCAGGGATATTCTTTTAGTTGATTAAATGGTGGTTGGTAGGACTGCTTGTCTGAATGTTCAGTTGAAGCGAGAGAAAGTGTAGATAACAAGTGTAATGTTGGTCAGATCTAAGTGACAGTGAGGCGATTACTCACAGAGAGGCTGTTTGGGAGGGAGAGGAAGAATGAGAGCCGACTACTACACATATGATTTTATCACATGAACAAATCATATACACTTAATTTTCCATTTTTTCTTTAAAATTAGTTTGTAAATGTTTCATGATTACAGTGCCATTACAAAATATAGGTTAAAGTCCATACTGTCTTTTCTACTGAGACAGAGCAACAAAAATATATTTATTTGTGCATTTCTCCCTTTTTCTTAAAACGTAGCACATCCAGTAATCCAACTGCAGTAATTCAATCATGCTTTCTTTACACCAAAGCTCACACCAACTTGATTTAAGAAAAAAAAGCTAAACCACATTCCCTGACTCATTGACAGCAGCCAAAACGTTTTATCTACACAACACGAGTGCAATATGGATCAGCACTTTGTATGATGAGATACAATTTGATCAACACAGGTTAGTAGAGGTTATAGTTGTATTAGTTACATGTACAGGTACATAGTTGCAGGTCTACCACTGTTCATGTGGCTGTTCAGCCGCTTCCTCGGCTGGGATAAGAAGCACTAGAATGTGTTTTACTATTTATTGATTGAGGCATAAATATGCATTACAATAAATAAATACAAGTATTAAAGTGATACAATAATGTGCATTGAAATACACAAAAATAAACAATGCCATCAGTGAGTGTTTTGATCACTGTGCCAACTGACTGGTCCAAAAAAAATATTATTTTTATCAGTAAAATTGTAGAAACTAATAAATAACCAAAACAACTTTTAAAATAGTACATAACTAGTATGGAATCTACTTCTCAGCTACCTAAGAAAATTACTGAAAAGTACTGGCCAGAATTGTATTGTGCAAATTTCCTATTTGTGATCTATACCAGGTAAATGATTAGATTTTTGTGTATTTCTTATGTGGCCTTACACAAGCTCTGACTTGAGTAATTGTTATATAAATAATATTAAATAAATAAAAAGTCATAATAACAATTAACATTAACATTTTTCGTTTTGGTTTTGGCCCAGGTGGTGGGAGAGTGGGATTTTCCACTGAGCACCAGTGTTGAGTGTCGAATCACACTATTGTTGGTTGGATTGGTGCCACATAGGAACTAGAATGCACAAACTACTGGGTTAAACATAATCAAGACAGTAGATATTACAGTATTACAGTAGATAGGTAATAAAACTGGGTCGTTGGGGCTGTGCAACACCAATACTACTTGTTGAGTCATGCTGCCAATATTTTGTCTTGTCTAAATGAAAACATCAAAAAATCATTACAGGCTATTAGAACACAAGATGTTTTAGTTTTTATTAACTTGACCAATGCCATCACTATGGCAACCACCCACAGAAAAGCTTTTTATTGTGGCTGTTCACAATGAAAAAGACTTTCACTGACGAACATGAACTGAAAGGCTGCTCAGCCCACACGGAGACTGTGTACTGTGCACTGTACCAAAGACCACAGCCATAACCTAGTGGTTAAGGTATAGGGATAGGTTCATTTCTCACCAATGTTAACTGCTGCTAATTCTTAGTTCCTCAGATTGTATATTGTAATTTGTAACTTTGGATTAAAGTGTCTGCTAAATGATGAAAAGCCGAAATACTTTAAAGAGGGTTAAAGAACACCCGGAACTTGTGTGATGTAATTCAATTGAGAACAAATGTTGTTTTTACTAAATTGAGCAGATAGCATTGTACCACATTAACATACCTCGTCATTAATATTAGCATTTTTGAAATATTTACTTATAATAGTGATCGTTTGAATAAACATATGTTCACGTGCATCAGACAATCTTGTGTGGAGCCTCACTGGGAAATTTATTTTCTTTTTTTTAAACTACGTAACTTTACGCCACACTCACACACACATGAACATAGGGATTTGACACCAGCATTTTAACAATCTACAGTATATTTTAGGAAGGTAGGAGAAAACAGAAGTACTGCCTGCTTCATGTTGACTCATTTCTAACTCATTTATTTACTTCCAGGCAATTGAAAGCCTTTACTTACTTAATGCAGCACTAAAAGCAGCTCTTAGTTTTGAGTATGCACCAACATTGTTCAAACGCACTGTTATTAAGCTCCTGATCAAAAAAACATCGTCCCGATACACACACCTTTTCAAATTATAGGATCACGTTCTCCCATTTGTTGCCAAGATTCTAGAAAAAGTAGTTTCAAAACAGTTATGTTCTTTTTTATAACAAAATAGTATAAAGGAATCAGTACCACCACAGTTCAGAAACAACATTAATTATGGTTCTTAATTATTTATGTCCTCTGATAATGGATCCATCTCTGATATGTTGCAATAGTTCTTTTGATAGACGTGTTTGATTCTGATTTTACATATTAGGCTAGAAAATACAGCAGGTGTTAAGGAACTTGCACTTTCTTGGTTTAAATATTTAACCGGTTGCTCTCAAATCATATAAAGGGTCGCTATTGAGACCTATTGTATTTGTGTAACATTCAAAATTGAGTAATTTAACATTATGTTCTACTCTCTAGGTGATATCCAAGACAGGAAACGGTAATGTATTCATCAGACAAGTTTCAAATGATACACAAGTCACATAAAACATGCATGGACAATTTGGTCTCTTCAATTTGCTTTACCTGCATGTTTTTAGGGTTAGGGTTAAACTATGGGAGGAGTAAAATCCACATGGACACTGGGAGAATATACAAACTTCACACAAAAAATCCCAGGCCAACCCGGGAACTGAACCCAGGACTTATCGCTGTGAGACAACAGTATTTTTCAAAAAATTAAAAATCACAACTGAACCAGTTTAATTGTGGAAACAACTTAACTAAAAATGGTTACCAAATCAGAATACCCCTCCCCCCAAATCTAGTTACAATAAGATCTGATCTGTTACTATGGACAGTGACTAAACATTTCCCTCTGTAAATCAATGTTGGCAAGCATAGCGAATGCCATGACAGTTACTTTGTAAGTGAAACCTGACTTGTTTGGATTTTTGACATGATGGTTCATTTTGTCCATAGACGACAAAAATAAAATATATAATTTTAAAGGTTATATTAAAAATGGGACAAATTCTTCTACCCTTCTTTCATCACAATTGTCTCATTTGTAATTCATCTCACTTGCATGTGTTTAGAATGTGAGCAGAACATCAAACACCCAAATTAAGCTTACAAGGGGCGAACATGAAAAAGGACCCAGACCACCCCAGCTGGCAATGGAAGTTTGGATCTTTTTGCAGTAAGGAGATTGGATTTATTCCATGTCTTTAAATGGACATTAGTTTGTACAACTCATATCATATTAGATTTTGAAACATCAACAGCTTCTGTAAAAGAACATAAAATGTTTCCCCACCTTAAAAAAGGTATATCGAGTGACAAGGTGCTGAACTCGCCTCCTTTTATAAAAATACATACATTTACTAACTAGGAACAACTTACACAAACAAAAGAATTAAGCCAGATGTGGTTTTTGTTTCTTTTTATAACATCATAAACATATCGATATCAGTGACTACTCCGCAGTTTTGAATATTATAGAGGTTACAGAGGTTATGAAAAACAGAACACCATATTTTACAGAACAGTGCAACCTAAGCAGAAACAAAGAAATAAAAGAAAATATGAAAGAAATGGATGCCGCACACCTTTAGAATCTCAAAACATTAAGTGCACTGATCGTTAGTGAATGAAATTCTGTTTGAACAAAGACGTTTGTGGAAAGCTTGAAAAGACATCATATAATCAAAATCACTTTAGTATCAGCTCTGAAAAAAGTCAAAAATAAATTGCACAGCAAATGTTATGACCAGTACACAGCTCTGTGCAAATTAAGAACAAATTAAAAAGAACAGCATTTACCCATACCTACAGCGCACAATTGTTGTCCCCTCCCCCAAGTAAAATTTACTCTCATTTGGATTGCATTTGTGAAAAAAAATTCCATCTAGTTGGCACCCAAAGGGTCAGTAGAATCTAGTCAGAAAAGTTCTGTAGCAGGGTTGAAATACTTTGGGTGTGCTCTGCTCCAAGGTCTCAGGGGGTGCTGCACGTTTCAATAAGAGAGTACAGGTAGAGGCAGAAGTTTCGGAGATTTGGAGGGTTGAGAGGAGAAAATGGGAATCCCACTTAAATTATTAGTCCACTGGCCTCTTTTCACCATGTTTCTTTGTAAACTCTTCTGCATTTTTAAAGAATTTTTTTCGGTCTTTCGAGTATTCCTCTGCTAGATCAGCCCTCAGTGGGTGCTCTGGCTGAGGGTCATTGACAAGAGCGATGAGAGACTGGATTACTAATTTAAGAGGAAAAAACGAACAAATCATTAATCAATTAAAAAAAAAACATTAGAATGTAGGCAAAAGTTAAGTAAAAAATAAATTCAAATATCAAACATCAATTAACGACTACAAAAATCAGACAGCGAAGTGATTTTTTATTAAAACAGAAATAAAAAGTAATGGTCTTTATTAAGAGGTGGTCAATTCTTACATACTAGCAAACAATTTTTTTTTTTATTTTTTTTTTTGCAATTAATTATGTGGGGTGGTCGAAATTTCCCCTCAGATTCAAGGTCCAGCACAATTGGCACACAAAAGCATAAAACATGAAAAAAGGGCTCAACTACATTCAAGTACACTAAAGAAAAAAAAAAAGAATATAATCGGCCTACAAATGTTTTACTAAGAGTTAATGTATCATTATTTGTATTTATAATAATGTTAATCAGTTAAAGTTAAATTAATTAAACATTATGTTTTGCAAACTCCACACAGAAACAACCTTATCGCTGTGAGGCTAAAATCTACTACCCACTAAACCACAGGCTCCAGACAAATGACATATTTCACAAAAAAGAATTATACACTGTACCAATTTACCTTGATCGGTTTTCGTTGCTGGTTTCCAGTTTTCAGCACTTATAACTGGCAGGCAGACCTGACCTTTCTCATCAATGTTTGGGTGGTAAATCTTAGTTTTAAATGTGATCTTTGGAGGTTTAAATGGATACTCAGCAGGGAATATGATCTCAATCCTAAATGCACCCTTATCGTAAGGAGGATTGTCCTAGAAAAAAAAAGAAATAAGAAAGTTATTCTAGGAAGGTAAGCATTTACTACCACAACTTCTAACAGACACAATACGGTCCCTGCGTTTATCAGTTTTGCAAGTCAAACAGATCTGACAATAACTTTAGAACTGTATAATCCTAATTTCCCTTAATGTGTTTACCGGTTTTAAAACTTTTTTTTAAAGCATCAAAAGCTTACTTACTGGAACAATAAGCCCTTGCCAAGTCAATATGTTCGACTCGTCAACCTGGATGTTACGGAAGTTTTTCATTCCAGACTTGCGGATTTCATCAAGTTCCTATAAAATAAAATGCACACCTTTGAATCTGCAATTGTAACATAAACATAAACATAAAGAAACATTAACATAAAGAAACTAGTTATTAAATATATTTATACTCAGTGAGTGACCAAAGCTTAATGTCATCAAAAGCAATGTGTTAAAATGCCCCAAACCCCTTAACTGACAAACAAATTGTATTATTAAAAAACCCATTAGGCTTGGTTAACAGACAACTGAAATGAAAACTTAAGCTTCTGATGGTAGAGATACAAGCAACTTAATAAGACCAGTTCTATATAAAACTCAATACCACTGCGAATTTAAACTGATAAACCATCCACCAGACCAAAGAGCAACAATAGAAATGTAGAAAATGTAGAAAAAACAATGTTAATATAGAACAACTAGTTCAGTGTTTTACGGTAAACATCGATGAAGACGAAAAACAAAAGTGAAATAAAGGTTAAAACGATTCCTGATCAAACAAATCACGCTGGTTTCGTTTTCACGAATTACAGGAACTTGAGATTTGACACAACAGAATGACTCAGAATATTCACAAATTTCAAAGATATTTTTTTATCTTTGACCCACTTTGTTTATCTGTTCTCAACGTACTTAGGTTACACTTTTTTTTTTTTACATATTAGATCTCGATGATAAATTTTCAATGACTTCCTTCTTCTGTTCAGCTAGCAGCCTTAATATTGGATTATTGTGCTTAAAGAAGTCCCGGGTTCGATCCCCGGGTCGGGCTGGGGACTTTCTGTGCGGAAGTTTGCATGTTCTCTCCGTGTCAGCGTGGGTTTCCTCCGGGCACTCCGGTTTCCTCCCACAGTCCAAAAACATGCACTAGGTTGATCGGAAA
>JAOUQU010216620.1:0-13934 GCA_028566735.1 Ammoglanis amapaensis | reverse complement strand
GACTATTAGTCGATTAGTTGAAGTAAATGATGACCACTGGTCGACCAACAAAATCCTTGGTTGTGGACAGCCCTAGTCATTTCAGTCACGATACTGATCGTGCTATGTGCGGTAAGCTCGTGGGTAAGCACTAGTCCTTTCTACCCTACATGCCTGGCCCCTCTTTTTACTCGACCTGTTGGACTGACCTCAGCAGTAGCACCATCGTATGTATATACGAATGTATTTAGTTATAGTTATCATTTCTTGAATTTGGGTTTTTCTTTAATAAATCCATTTTCTGTCTGCCAGTACAAGTCACTTGGACACTGTAAGAATGATTTTGGATGTGGGTTTTGTGTGTATACAGGACGGTTAACAGTCTGGGGGTGTTAAGTGGAGCTCAGCTATTCTCTCTAAATAAAGATGAGCTGAAGACTGTGTGTCCTGATGATGGAGCGCGAGTCTATAGCCAGATTGCTGTCCAAAAAGCAGCTCTTGAGGTATTTCTTTTTTTATTTCATAGTCCTTTTCTTTTTACTGCACTCTTATCTGTTCTTAGTGCTTAAAGCTCCATTTGTTGGGCATTTCTTGATACTACGAACTCCAATGGTTTACTCTAAAGCTCTTAAATGTAAATCAGCCGTCTCTGGCATGGTTGCCTCTGGTTTCTGTCGTGTTCTTGCTGCCTACAGGTCTTCTTCTGAATCCTCCTATGATCCTCTGATAAAGCTCTCAAGCTCACTAAGGTATTTAATGTCTCAAAGGTGGAACACTCTTCTCTACTGGTCAGGTTTACTGTACGATCCATCTTGGGAAAATCCTGGTTGATCCTTGCCCTGATCTTGTTTGCCACAGTTTCATAGTCAGATCTTTAAATGTGTAGACGAGTGTCTTTCCAAACAATGTCCACTCTATTCAAATTGTTAGATGTAAACTTTCTTTCTTTAAACAAATTAACGGGACCAGGATTTTGAGTGTGAACACAATATGTCAAATTGCTAGTGCAATTATTACAGAAATTTCTTTTCTTTCCAATTCTGATCCACAATACAATGAAAACTGTAACAAATATCAAAAAGATTTGTGCTAGGAGCTTTTTTTCTTGAATGTAGTAATGATGCATTCTACCCAAGGTACAAATACTGGGCTCATTATGTATTTTGTTGCAGATTTATAAACAAAATGATGTATACAATTTTTCTAGTATCTAGAATCTGAAGAATGAATTGACTTTTATTTCTGAATTAGAATTTTTTTTGCATTAGCTATGCAAAAAACTTGTATTATGCTCCATTCGACTGTAGAAATCTTTTTAGATCTAGTGCGCTTTGCTGTTTAAAGTAAACCGGGTAAGGTGATCTAGTGCTTTCAGTTTTCATGTCTGGAGGAAATCAGAGTACCCAGAGGAAACCCACTCACAGTTCAAAGACATGCAGTCCGGTTATTTGGACATATTGAAATTGTATTTTGTGGGTGTTTGTTTCTGACTGGTGACCTGTTCCGGTGTGTAGTGTATCCGCTCTGCTGTGTGTCCCACCAAGATTCTAAAAAGGATTAAGTGGTGATAAAACTGGAGTCAGGAAGGACATACAGTGTAAATCAAATATGTGACCCCTCTCATGAGCAGCTCAGCAGATTCTCACTTGAATATTTTATTTAGGTAGCGAGGTGTACCAACGTTTTCTTTACATTATTTGTACTTGTAATTCTAATATAAATACCCACTTAGTGATGACACGGTTGTCCAAGCTTTGAACGTGGTTCTGATGTGGTTATAGTTAAAGTCCAGTTTGCACATTGGTGCCATATTCTAATGTATTGCAGTAAGCCTGACCAATAGAAAATGAGTAACACCGGACTGCGTGTAAAGTTTCACCACTTTACAACAACAGCTTTGTTCACTGCGATCTCCCCTACAGCATAGGAAATCGAGCCTTCTGGTCCAGGCACTTGTCTGTGCTGATGAATACTCATCACACTACCTAAATATGTGTTTAGCTTATGCATTGATCCTCATGCAGTAAATCCTATTGTTGTAGAGATAAGAACCCTCTTATTCCTCATTTAGCCTTTTTAGCCTAATCATTATCTACTGCAACTGGAGCTTCTACGCTTCTCATTTTGACCTAAATGTTTCAAGTATCAATCAAACTGAAATGTAACCAGAATTTTATTTACATCGAAAACATGCCACTTATAACTTTTAAACATGACATTTAGATTTTCAGCATTCAGCAGACACTCTTTTCCAGTGAGTTACTTAAGGGTTTGCATTGTAAACAATACATAAGTTTAGATTGCTGTTAAAAAATACAAATCTGTTGAACTCCTGCTGAAAAGTTTTGTTTTCTTTATAGGAATTATCAAGTAAGTATGTACAAATCAGTTTAATGCTTAGTAAAGCGGTGAGTTTTTAGTCTTTTTTAACCATAGCAAGATAGACATGGGAAGCCTGTTAACTTTAAAAACACAATGGAGGCTGCTGTGGTTAAACAACTGTGATCAGAAGGTTCCCGGTTCAATTTCGAGAGTCGATAGGTCATGACTGAAGTGCCCTTGAGAAAGGTAAACTCTAACTGCTCCACTGTGCTGGGCATTTGTCCTTACTGCGGCCATTTAGTGTGCATTTCACTTTGGATTGGGTTCAGTGTGGAGGAATCATTTGTGTTATTATAATTAATCACAACCCAGAGTTTGATCACACAAGGAAACCTCATTACCTTGAACATGTCAGACACACATGTCCGATCAGACAAGGATACTACAACACTTTAGAGTCTGATCACAAATGTGTTTTATATTTTGTACTTCACAAACTGTATTCTGTCAGAATCAATCAGTATTAGAAATAGTTTATTGTTAAACTGCAATGTATAACTAAAATACATTTTTACCTGATCAATACTGTTGTCGATAAATTATTGACTTGCGTTGATCTGTACTAATCAGTTGTGCAATATACAGTGGATAAAGATAAGGTTGAAAGTGGCTATTGTTTAGGACCTGTGTTGTCTTTGTGCTTTCTCGTGCAGTATGTCTGTGTCCTTTCAAAAACCCAGAACATGTACATTTTGAATAAAATTCAAACTCTAATGTATTTCTATAGAGGAGCTCGGGGTCTGAGTTGCAGGAGATCATGAGGAAGAGGCAGGAGAAACTGTCAGCAACAGCCGGCGATTCTGGAGTGGAATCTTTTGATGAGGGGAGCAACCACTGACTCTGAATAGACTCTCCCCTCAAACTGCTTCCCCATCCCATGTCCCACGTTTCCTTTTGAACTCTTTTTATACCAGCGTATTGTCATTTTTCAGGATGCAGAGGAGCGGGCTCAATTTGCAGCTATCATGCGTCGGCGCCAGGAGCTCCTGGAGCCACAGGACAACAGAACCAGCTCAGATCTAGACTAAGCAGTAACATGGCCAAAAACTCTTGTTTGCAAAACAACTAGAGGATTGTACTCAGCTTGTTTAAAAGATCTAAAATGTTTTATGATAAAAATATTTGAAGGGATTTTTTATATAAAAAGAAGACTGAAAGCACATAGTTGTAGAGCTGTTAAAACAACGTCTATTGATTTAGCATTAAGTTATTTAAATTATCAGGACATATTCAGAAAACTCATTGTAATTTATTTAACAGAAATATGATGTATTTTAGATTATTTGATTTATTTGTGCAGTCACAAGAAATACTTGAGTGATGATAAAACATGGAAGGTGCATCAGCACTCCAAAAGTTGAACTTGGGATGTTAAAGAAGAATTTGTTGAATATTTATGTGTACCATGATTTGATTTAAGCTGCCTATGTATGTGTGACCGACTTATTATCCTGAAAAGTAGTGGCACTGACACATTTAATAAATCTTACAACTCAGTTCAGTCAAAACGGCAACATAAGTGCAATGTGAAGAGGAGAAAAGGAATTTCATTTTCTATTCAAGCCAAATGCCAAATGTGTAGCAGAAGTTGTGCACACATCACAACATATTTTCTTTTGACTTCTGTCCTTCTGTAGTTGTCTGTGGATTCTGATTCTTTAATTCCTGTATTAGCCACACTTATTGCAAACAAGTATAAAATGTTATATAAGTGATCTGAATTTGGAGCTGTTGTGTCCACTGTTTTTAGCCATGGCCGGTTTTACAGAGATTATACAGGGTTATGGTTACCAACCAATGTATGTGTACATTGTTTCCATCTCAATTTTGGATAACATTTTGAAAATGTTTTTGTAATAGAATTCAGATTTATGACATTTCATCAGAATTGGTAAATTGTCAAATCAAACTACAGGACATTTGGCTGTAATCTTGATGATCTGAAGCCAATTCTGTATTTATGTTTTTAAAAAAACATTAACAAAACAACTGCCATTTTCATAAAGTTTTTGCTATAGCAATTAAATTGAAAAGTATCTTTGCATAGTTCTTTAATAAGTCATGTTCTCCTAAATTAAATCATACTTTCATGGGATCTGTAATGATGATACAGTAGTTAAATTAGCATTTGGATAAAAACTTCTGTACTTTTACATACAGGTATTAAAACATCTCTGAGAAGCAGAGACATAATAAATGAATCTTGATTAAATCTTTACTTGCTAGAGTGTGTTTCTGACCTATATGCAAGATGAAATGTATGTATACAACTTGTCTGGAAAGTGCAGGTTTAAGCAGTTGTGCTAGTAATGGCTGATCATAAAATGTAACATGCATAGTAGTCATGAGGGCATTTTAAAAAATAATCTTTATTCTGGATGACTGAGTTTGATCTTGCTTTTAATGATTTTTATCAGGTAGGTGATTCACATATGCATAAACATAAAAAAATGTGTGTCAATGATTTAAACATTCTTTATATATATTCTTGATCCAGGTTGACAGTTTCTATATAGGTGTAACAACACAATGTATTAAATCAATGAGAGCAAAATAGGAAGCGTACCTGAAATGTACAATTATGTGGACTGCATGTATGATGGTAACAATTGCAGGGTTGTTCTTGGTTGGATTAACTTGTCCTCCCCAAATCTCTCCCAATTCGGCTTTAAGAAAAGTAAATCATGTTTTATTGTCTGTCTTAGGGGCCTGTCCCTTTTGTACTAGTCTGTGAACTAACCCTAATATCCTTTTCCACAGAGAGGTTGTAAAAGAAGTTGAAATATCACTGTGTTGTTGTTCCAAGCTGGGATATTTATATGTTTTTAGTTCTTGTGGGGACATGACTTGTGGAGCGGGAGGGATGTGTAACGGAGGGCATCTGATGCTTAAGTGTGTGGGAGGAAGCCTCTTTTTTAGGTTGTAAATATTGACTCATTTAGGAGCTCATTTAAATGTGTGAGGGCCTCGGGACAAAACGAGGACATTTAGTTCTTGTTGATGGTGTATATCTGCTGTAATGTGCCGCTACACCACTCAACCGTCACAGACCGTTTATACCCAACAGCTGACAGCTCACTCTGACAAATACTGCCTAACATCCATTCACCTATCCCATCAGATAAACGACGTTGCACGGCTACGGTTAGAAAAATAACATCTTCTAAATGCTTACATACATACACATGTCTGAGTAAAGTAACCTGTACACAATATACTCACCTTTAATAGCTACCCCATCAGTAAAATTGTCTACAACTACCCCATACGCCTAATAACCTTCAATTAAATAGCTTATTCAGTAAAACCCCCACAGCCAATTATTTTTCAACCACATTTACCCGATGATAACAGTTTGGATGTAACTACCTCAAAGCCAATTACCCAACAAATTGTGGATCTTGGTGACTGTCAGCAAAGCCTTAACAATTACTTATGAATGGCTAGAAGCATAGTGACTCGCAGCTGATAAAGTTTGTTTAGTTATGTTGCATTTTCAATTTTTTCTAATTCCTCAACAGAACTTGATTTGACACTTTGTTCATTATCCTTTAAATGAATAAGTGAAAACTAAACCTTATATGCATTCCAAATCGCCTACTTTGAGCACTTTTAGTGCATCTGAGAGAAACAATAAAGGAGTACCTTCCACTAAAGGAGTACCTGGATGTGAAGAAATACAATGTGAAACGATTCACACTATTGTTGCCATTACCAAATCATAAACTGCTTCATATAAATGAATGAAATTATTCATTATTAGATTAAAAAACGGCATAAAAATTCTTTATATAAACAAAAACTGAAGGATCTATTGATGGTTTAGAGAACAGCAAGCAAATATTCATCCGTCACTTCCCCTGAAGTCTAATGTTCTATATGAGCCACTTTCCCTATGAAAAGTGTGAAGTGTAACTGATGGCCTGTCAATGTTTCTGTGTATTGAATGTGGGGTTTTGAAAATGACTATAATTAAAATCATCATTTTAACAGTAGATTAAGATTAGAACTGATCTTACCTGAATATGCAGTGTGGACGATTCACATGTTCAGCCATTATCTGGTTTTCTTAATCTGCTGGTCAGTGAGCATGTTGTCAGTCTACAGAACTAAACTACAGAATATGAATTGACTGGACAGGTCACTAAACTAAATATAAAGGCAATTAACAGCAATGTCCATTTCTGCTTTGTGCTCAGGGGGCAGCAGGCACCACAATTTCTATTCAAATAAACTACATAGTAAAATCAAGAATACATTTTATTTACCACATTACCACTAGCAACTGACAGCTAACTGACAATTATAGTTATTAATATTAATAACTTATTACCGGTATTAATTACAAATGGCTAGATTGTTAATGTCCATTACACCCACAGGCTGCCCTGATATAGATTCCTAGGACTCATATCTAGCACGGCAATCACCTAGCAACACCTTAGCATCATCTTAGTAACTGCATAATAAATCTTAATACTGTTGGCATAGCAACAGTATATATTATTAATACACATTTTTAAATGCAATGTAAACATTTAAGAAACATATACTATGTCATTTCTTCTAAAAACACATTTTCTTCACATGAATAATTTTCTGCCGACATGCGAGAACCTGAATTCTAAATTGTATACAATAAATCTTAAAAGCATGGGTAAAAGTAATTAAAGTGGTTATGGTGCTGAACCAGAAAGAACCAGGGTTAAGCTTCAATGTTGGGCTCCTCCTGAACAAGGCCGTTAATTCTCAGTTGATTGTAGTAATAACAAAGACCTCATCCAAAATTTACTTCAGATATGATTGTCTACTAAAATGCGACGTGGTACACTAATTATACATTCATGGGCGGCACAGTTGCCTCACAGCAAGAAGTCCCTGGTTTGACTTCAGAAAGGTCAACTCAGAGGCTTTCTGTGCGGAGTTTCCATGTTTGGGTTCACTCTGGGTTTCCTCCAACAGCCTTAAACATGCACAAGGTTGACTCCAGATATAAAAACTGTCCCGTAGAAACAGTTCCCAAAGCACTATGGGTCGGAGAAATAAAGGACAACCTACGCCATAAAAAAACTGCAGAGAAACTCTAGGGGGGGGGGATCAGTAGCGGTCCACAGAGCACCCAAGGGTCGGATACGACATTTACAGCAGATGTTGTAAGTGACTTACAATTACAACAGAACACTATTTCAACAGGGGTCCAACAGTGGTAACCTCCTGATCACCAGTACTTTAAGCACTAAGCTATTACAGTCCTAGACAAATGATGGAGTAAAGTTGAGTCTTTACTGTAATTTTTATCACTGGCAATTCTTTTAGGTCTTTCAGAGATCAACTATAAAGTTTAAACTGAGTTTGAAATTCCTACCCTGATTAAACTGAGACTATATAAAAAACAATTGTGAACTCATAAATCAACCATTTTTATTATTTTGTTTCAAATAACCACACACATAATGACTGAGGCTGATCAGTGACCTCTCCTCTAGTTAAAGTGATGCATTGCACAAAAATGGCACCAAGAACAAATCGGACACAAGTCTGAACTCGACATATTACTACAATCAATCAAACAAAGCGTGGAAATGGCCTGTTTATCATTCCAGAAAAAAGATGCATTGTATTATAACCTGAGCTATAAAAATGTTTTCTAAAATTCTGATTCATTAATGATCACATACATTTTCTAGAATTAACTTAATAAACAAAATTCATCCCCAATCACTATTCTTGTTTTATTTTTGTACAAAAAGCTAAGCTTAATTTATATTAAAGAGGATGGTTAAACATCATCAATTGTCTACCACATTAAACTCATGCAGTAAAAGATACGTTGTGGTTCTATAGAAGAAAAATCTATAGATACTAGCCAAATTTTATTAAGGCTACACTGACATAAGCGCTGGGCTGAATATACAGTGTCAGAAATATATTTGAAGTATTTTATAAGATTAAATTTGCACTGGTGCTAGATGTAATAGTCTGTAACTCATTAGTTTAAGCCTTTTCCAGCCGTAGTTTGCTTAGATAAACTTACTGGCCTTACTTTATATTGTAATTCCGACATTTTCTTCTATAATAATAATAGCCACACTTAAATGATCCACTTCAATTCGAATGAATGCTTGAACATTTACTTTGCCCAAATAGAATATAAATATGAATAACTTTCCTAATCTATATAATTTGGTTTGAAATCTCAAACCTCAGTGATTAATAGCGGCTAATAGTGAAATAAAAAACTAACATTTGGCAAGAGAAAAGTCTTATTGTACGTGGAAGGGAAGTTTTAAGCTCGTTTTAAAAATAAACAAAACAGTGAGCAATGATGTAGCATCAATACAGACATTCCAAAACATTCCATACCAGCACAGCAAATAATTCTGCTTTTGTTTTCTCAAAATCAAACAAGCTGTACATAAGAAACATTCAATGCAGAGTATTAATGTACATCCATACGTCAGGGAACATGTTTACAACTCCAATTTGGACGGTCGCAACTGTATTATACATGTATTGTATACATGTAAACATAATACTTCCAGCCCAAATCAGAACAATTTCAATAGGATGGCACACACAAAAATCAAGTGTTCATTACACTTACTTTTTCAATTGTATTCTATTACTAAAGCTTTTTTTGGAATGTGTTGCTTAATAGTAATGTTTATATGTGCAATTAAATAAAGTTGCCGAAAAAAAAATAAAAGAATGAAAAAAGATAAATCTAAAAACTTTTCTTTCATGCTCCTCCTGATTTTGGTGGTGTACTTCAAAAAGTACGTGCGCATGCCAGGGAATTGTGAAACCCTGCTGTAGGGTAGCACTAATGGCCCCATAAAACTATCTATGAATGTATCTCATCTACCTTATGTAGTAGGAATAGTAAAAATCTTATATGAAATGCCAGAAAACACGTTTCTTCAAAATTAGTGGTACAGCACAACATTTTAATCAAATGATTTTCGTTGGAGGATATGTTTCACTTTGTTTATAGAGTTGGAGGTCTGTATGGACATAACCTGGCTGAGATCATGACAGATTTGAACCCAGACGTCAGCAGCAGCAGCAGTGAGCTGCAGCATAAATTTGAATTCAAATAAATATTGAGTATAATAAAACCTGACCAATCTGGAACTAAACAGAAATGTGCTAGTTTGAACAAACTATCTTGCTATTAGCCGGCCTGTAGTCCCGAGCCCCGTGTGAATGATGGCTAGCCCCTCGGCTACGACGCTACACTTCTACTATAGAACCAGCAACAGCATTCAGACAGCAGTGTTAAAATCGCCAAAGTAAAAAATGCTGTACAGTAATCCACAGTTTGTTCAGCATAGTATAGAAAACACTAGATAATCAGTGCAAATCATACAGAACTAGACATGAACAGGTCGACGGGTTTCTTGCGATGTCCAAGTCTCCGAGCCAGGTCCTAGTAGTCGTTGAGTGTGTTGAGAAAACAGTACAGCTAAAGAAAACACATACACACAGACACACACTTTACATTTACTGTCCCCTTTGGGGAGTGGCAGTGTGATGTTAGAAGTCTGATACATTGCAGCGACCAAGCCAAAGAACTCTAGGACTATTCCATACAGGCTTGAGCCACACAGCAAACTAGATACATGACATTTAACACTCCTCAGTGGAAGCAAGTGACATTCCATGATGACCTCCACTCGCCTTTGGTGTGTATGGCAGCGAGAATACTTCGGTTGAGCACGTGCAGGGTGCGTCAATCCTGAGATCCAAAACGAACACCTTATGCTATTAGCCTTGATTGGCCAGTCTAGAAGTGAACTAGTAGTGATGTGGCTCCTTAAGACTGATGCCACTATTCAAAAGTGCCTTCATCTGTTGTTGAAACTGTAGAATGAGGTACGCGGGGGGTATCTTCTCGGCAGCAGTATTATTTACTTTAATGTTAATAAAGTCAGCTTTGATGTTGAGCAAAGAAGAGTGAAGGGCATCGTCACAGCCTGCAAAACACACACTTGTGAATTTTACAACTCCAAAGCACAAATCAAACTTATATTGTCTTATCAAAAGATAGTACAACAGTTTCCAGAAAGTTCTGTTGTGCTTATAATTTTGTTTGGATATAATCACTATTCTTTTTTTTTATCTACCGCTGTGTTTCATCACCTTTCTAGTTTTGGCATGCTCATTAATCATTAAGGAAGTGAGGATAATCTTAGCCAGCCTCAAGTATTGTCACAAGAAAATTGTATTTTCAATTAAAGACATGTCTGGACTGCAGGCAAGTCAATCAATCGCTTGCACTTTTCGTCTACACAGCCACGGTGTTGTAGCTGGACCCAGCCATTATTGATTGTGCTAACCGAGCACACATTTCTTATACATTTATCACTAGCAGACATTTCTTTGCCTCACTAAATAACAAATCAGTGAAATCAAATGGATCATTTACTACCACCTAGTGGTGATAGGAGACAATGAATTTCTGAGAGACCTTAACTAGGATGATACTAATGATTAACCAATTCAAGTCTGTGGTGGTTCAGGATCATTGGTCAAGTAATTAACAAAATATATATTCCTGTTTATATTACATAATACATATTTTTCTTATTTCTATTTAATATCAAACTACACGAGTGTGCAAAAATCTTTCTGAATTCATTTTATGAATGCAAACATGCCTTGGATTTGATTAAGACTTGGTAACATTTTCATAGATGACATCACTGGAGAGAGTCTGCTGCTTCTTCTTTTTCCACATAAGCAGAACACACTGATGGATGAAGACATACTGCTCCTACACACCGAAAATAAAGATATATTCATATCTCATCATCCTCCAAACACAAACTCCGTCTCATAAACTCGTTCAATTAACATTTTCGATATCTAATAGACATTTCAGAAGTTCAAATTGCTATAAGTAAAAAAAAAACAGTTGTCTAAAATTTATTGATGGTATAAAGAGAATCTTCGGTTGTGGCAACCCCTAATGAAATAAGCCGAAAGAAGAAGATCAAACTCCTCCATCTCGCTCTGGCCCGAGTGTCCTCTATTGACAAGCCTACAACTCGTATATCCTCAAACACTGCATCCAAAAACCTCGTCCTTGGTCTACCTCTCCTCCTCTTACCCAGTGGCTCCATCCTTATAACCCTTCTGATGGTAAAAAGAGTATTTGTCCAATAAAAAAAACATATGAATATGTATGTATATGAATATGTATGTCTTTACCTCTGTTTGTACCATAGACAGACGATGTGAACGCATCTCCGACACCATGCCTAATATATCAGCATACTCATGTTCCCGAATGTGCTGCATTAGCCGGTCCAGAGCAATAAACGTACCAGTCCGACCCACTCCAGCACTACGCGAGAAAAAACACATTTGTACATAAATGTTGGAGTTAAAGTGGTTATTACACACCCAATAAAACTATCAAACATTACTATGAATTCTTCATTCCCTTAGCATTGTGTTAAATGCATTAAAACAATAGGAGCTGCAATGTGTAGAATATTTCTCCTACTGCTCCTCGGGTGGCCACAGCATATCCGTGCTATGTATTTTAGATATGGCATGATGTTCCTTTATATGTATATATTTTATTTATTTATATCTGCACCTTTACACCAAAGAAAATTCCTAGTCTGTGAATCCTGTTCATTGACAATGGCAATAATAAACAGATTCTGGTTAATGCTGGATGCTCTTCCTGACACAATCCTCCCTATTTATTTAGACTTGAGACCAGCACTACAATGCACAGATTTGTGCATCCCATAAACAACCAGCTTTGTAAGAGTTTGTGTATCTTGTTAATTATCTTAAATCTGTATTTGATAAAAATAAAAATGTATGAATATATATTTTGTAAATAGAAACACATTTAAAGGTCAAATAATGGTAAAAGGTTTATAAAATATTTAGACTCTTTTCCTGAATAGGCAGGTGAATTACAAGAGCAAATGTAGAGACAGATAGACAGAGAGATAGAGAGAACGAAAGCGAGAGAGAGAGATAGAGAGGGAAAGATGGATGGACGCATGAATAGATTGACACACTGAAAAATACAAAGAGAATCCGAAGAACCCACCTGCAGTGGACAATAACAGGTCCCTTGGTTCTGTTGACCTGCTGACGTACTAACTGCACAAACTGCAGGATGCTTTCGATGGCATTTACTGTAGGCACACCATGATCAGGCCAGGATGTGTAGTTAAAATGTAATACATCCTGCACCTCGTCTGCCTGCAGAGACAGAGCACAAAGAGCAAAACCTAAATGGAGAACAATTATTTTCGATTCTCATACATTTACAAGAAAAAGAGCTATAAACGCTTTTGTTGAAGCCGACACTCACATAGCCCAGACGGAAATTCCTGACGATCCATTCAGGAGATTCACTTTCAGACAGCATCTCTACAGAAATTTCGCCATAACTAACTGGCTCATCTGTGAAGGGCCAATAATGATCGCATTTCACCTGCAAAAGAAAGTGTGAAATGAGTACATTGTGAGATGTAAACCACTATACAGCACCGTCAACTACACTTAATCTACAATAACTAATAGGTGGCATAGTGGTCGAAGCAGCTAGCTAGTTCACCACTGCTTAGACTTCAAACTCTAAAGCCTGAAACTCAGCTCTGCTATTAGTCTGCCCACCATAGAGACAGGGCAGCATGGTGGCTTAGTGGTTAGCACTGGCGCCAAGCCAGCAAGAAATTCTGGGTTTGATTGTCAGGTACTAATTTGCAAGTAAGGCAAACTAAAAAATATCAAATTGTTCATGTCTGTGTCTTGTGTAACAAAAGATATGAGTTAATACATCCTGTCATGGGTGTTACAGAGAAGTATAAATTACACGTAACCTTAATAAATCAATAAACAAACAAACAAGACCATACAAACATTACTACTACAGACATAAGTATTTCATCTGCCTCTTTTGGCTCTTCAAATGCACCAACAGATAGTGCGTCCCAAATCGCACACATACAATATACCTCACAGTGCGCTGAAAATATGCAGATGGTGCACTTCTAACGGGCAGATAAAAACAGTGTTGGATGGACACTACGCACACTAAACTGGCTTTCAACCGGGTAATAGCAGCCATCATAGAATCAGGAGGCGGAGGCAACTGCTTCATATAAATGTGAGAAGCAATAATGTGAGCATCTTACAAACAAAACCATTAAAAATCATTAATTATATAAACAAAAGCTGGTGTACATTTTGGCAGACTAACGAACCCCAATAAATGTTTATCCTTTACATATTCCAAAGTGTAGCGTGTACAGTACACTTACACAAGTGTATGGTTTGGGACAAAGCAGTTTTCTTAGACAGGTAAGAAAACTGCTCTCTGTGTGAACCTGCCTTATACAGGTAAAAGTAAGTACCGTATTGGCCCGAATATAAGCCGCACCCAAATCAAAGCCGCACCCTTAATTTTGAGAGGGATTCAGAAAAATATATATATCTATTCTCTTTGGGCTGGTGTGGTGGATACTGGGCTCAAAGCTCACGGCAATTGTCACTAGATGGCGCAAGGCGTTGCTTCCAGAACTTTGGTATGAGGCGGG